>CAWUFW010009753.1:600000-756985 GCA_963921515.1 Calotriton arnoldi | reverse complement strand
TGCAGTGATGGTGATATTTGGTCTCATGATAATGAAGTGTTACTGTGCAGGAACCCATGTGGTCCAGGGGGAATGTGTCCTATCCTGTGGTGTATCCATGTCATCCATAGCAGCATCTGAGGGTGTCATGTGTTCAGTATATGGCAATGGGATTTCCTACTTAGATTGGCAATTTCACATCTGTGGCTTCCACCCCTGCACATCTGTTGTGCCTGCCATTGTTCTATTCGTCTACTTCCCTGACTGTGTGGCCATCTCCAGTGAACATGCAGGTTTGGGCATCAATGGGGAAGGACTCATCTGTGTTGTAAGTGCAACATTGCTATACAAGTGTGTTGGATCTGTGCTGATGATTCCGTTGGCACTTCCATGACCAGGCTGATGGGACGGGAGCCCTCATTTGATGCTAATTGTTGATTGTGTGTCCCATTGCTGCCATGGTATGGTATCTGTTCGCCTCACATCTGCAGTCTCCACAGGGTATCTGCATGTGTGTGCCCATTGGTGCAAATATGTGGGTCTGCATTGGGATGGTCACTTCTGTCATTGTGTCATTGATGATTGTTGACGGTGTCAGCCCCCATGGGTGTTGTTTGTCTGCACATGGCCAAAGTTATGTCTTATTTGCACTGCAGGATTTGGCTCCCCCAATTTATGTTGCAATGGGACACATACACTACTTTGCCACTGATGTGTTTGTTGTTCTGTGACCAGGAATCATCCATGCAGTTTGGCAGTTGCACCTCTTACTTTGTCAACACTTACCTTTTGGTCACTGTGATGATGGGGGTTTGGACCCCATTGCCACAATGTTCAAAATGTGCTGCAGCTATGGACCCCACACTTACCTTTTGGTCACTGTGATGATGGGTGTTTGGACCCCATTGCCACAATGTTCAAAATGTGCTGCAGCTATGGACCCCACACTTACCTTTTGGGCAATGTGATGATGGGGGTTTGGACCCCATTGCCACAATGTTCAAAATGTGCTGCAGCTATGGACCCCACACTTGCCTTTTGGTCACTGTGATGATGGGGGTTTGGACCCCATTGCCACAATGGTCATGGCCTGCTTGCGTTGTGTGTGCCACACACATATTTGTGTGGCACATGTGCTAGGGGTCACATTGTATGTTCGAAGTCATGTTCGGTGTTGTAGGCATTTGACACAGTCTACACACGCTTGTCATGGTGTTGGGGGATGTCTTCTTCTTGCATTCCCTAGGTTGTGGTGTGCTGGTTGTGTCATGCATTGTCCATCCTATGGGTGGGGGTGGTAGTGGTGGTAGGCATCCTGCCCCCCTGGGTGAGGGTGGTAGTAGTGGTAGGCATCCTGCCCCCCTGGGTGAGGGTGGTAGTAGTGGTAGGCATCCTGCCCCCTGGCTAAGGGTGGTAGTAGTGGTAGGCATCCTGCCCCCTGGGTGAGGGTGGTAGTAGTGGTAGGCATCCTGCCCCCCTGGCTAAGGTTGGTAGTAGTGGTAGGCATCCTGCCCCCCTGGGTGAGGGTGGTAGTAGTGGTAGGCATCCTGCCCCCCTGGCTAAGGGTGGTAGTAGTGGTAGGCATCCTGCCCCCTGGGTGAGGGTGGTAGTAGTGGTAGGCATCCTGCCCACCCTGGGTGAGGGTGGTACTAGTGGTAGGCATCCAGCCCACCCTGGGTGAGGGTGGTAGTAGTGGTAGGCATCCTGCCCCCCTGGGTGAGGGTGGTACTAGTGGTAGGCATCCATCCCACCCTGGGTTAGGGTGGTAGTAGTGGTAGGCATCCTGCCCCCCCTGGGTGAGGGTGGTAGTAGTGGTAGGCATCCTGCCCCCCCTGGGTGAGGGTGGTAGTAGTGGTAGGCATCCTGCCCCCCCTGGGTGAGGGTGGTACTAGTGGTAGGCATCCAGCCCACCCTGGGTGAGGGTGGTAGTAGTGGTAGGCATCCAGCCCCCCTGGCTAAGGGTGGTGGTAGTGGTAGGCATTCTGCCCCCCTGGGTGAGGGTGGTAGTAGTGGTAGGCATCCTGCCCCCCTGGGTGAGGGTGGTACTAGTGGTAGGCATCCAGCCCACCCTGGGTGAGGGTGGTAGTAGTGGTAGGCATCCAGCCCACCCTGGGTGAGGGTGGTAGTAGTGGTAGGCATCCTGCCTCCCCTGGGTGAGGGTGGTAGTAGTGGTAGGCATCCTGCCCCCCCTGGCTAAGGGTGGTAGTAGTGGTAGGCATCCTGCCCCCCCTGGGTGAGGGTGGTAGTAGTGGTAGGCATCCTGCCCCCTGGGTGAGGGTGGTAGTAGTGGTAGGCATCCTGCCCCCCTGGCTAAGGGTGGTAGTAGTGGTAGGCATCCTGCCCCCCTGGGTGAGGGTGGTAGTAGTGGTAGGCATCCTGCCCCCTGGCTAAGGGTGGTAGTAGTGGTAGGCACCCTGCCCCCTGGGTGAGGGTGGTAGTAGTGGTAGGCATCCTGCCCACCCTGGGTGAGGGTGGTACTAGTGGTAGGCATCCAGCCCACCCTGGGTGAGGGTGGTAGTAGTGGTAGGCATCCTGCCCCCCTGGGTGAGGGTGGTACTAGTGGTAGGCATCCAGCCCACCCTGGGTGAGGGTGGTAGTAGTGGTAGGCATCCTGCCCCCTGGGTGAGGGTGGTAGTAGTGGTAGGCATCCTGCCCCCCTGGGTGAGGGTGGTAGTAGTGGTAGGCATCCTGCCCCCTGGGTGAGGGTGGTACTAGTGGTAGGCATCCAGCCCACCCTGGGTGAGGGTGGTAGTAGTGGTAGGCATCCAGCCCACCCTGGGTGAGGGTGGTAGTAGTGGTAGGCATCCAGCCCCCCCTGGCTAAGGGTGGTGGTAGTGGTAGGCATCCTGCCCCCCTGGCTAAGGGTGGTAGTAGTGGTAGGCATCCTGCCCCCCTGGGTGAGGGTGGTAGTAGTGGTAGGCATCCTGCCCCCCTGGGTGAGGGTGGTAGTAGTGGTAGGCATCCTGCCCCCCTGGGTGAGGGTGGTAGTAGTGGTAGGCATCCTGCCCCCCTGGGTGAGGGTGGTACTAGTGGTAGGCATCCTGCCCCCTGGGTGAGGGTGGTAGTAGTGGTAGGCATCCTGCCCCCTGGGTGAGGGTGGTACTAGTGGTAGGCATCCAGCCCACCCTGGGTGAGGGTGGTAGTAGTGGTAGGCATCCTGCCCCCCTGGGTGAGGGTGGTAGTAGTGGTAGGCATCCTGCCCCCCTGGCTAAGGGTGGTAGTAGTGGTAGGCATCCTGCCCCCTGGGTGAGGGTGGTACTAGTGGTAGGCATCCTGCCCCCTGGGTGAGGGTGGTACTAGTGGTAGGCATCCAGCCCACCCTGGGTGAGGGTGGTAGTAGTGGTAGGCATCCTGCCCCCCTGGGTGAGGGTGGTACTAGTGGTAGGCATCCAGCCCACCCTGGGTGAGGGTGGTAGTAGTGGTAGGCATCCTGCCCCCCTGGGTGAGGGTGGTAGTAGTGGTAGGCATCCTGCCCCCTGGGTGAGGGTGGTAGTAGTGGTAGGCATCCTGCCCCCCTGGGTGAGGGTGGTACTAGTGGTAGGCATCCTGCCCCCCTGGCTAAGGGTGGTAGTAGTGGTAGGCATCCTGCCCCCCTGGGTGAGGGTGGTAGTAGTGGTAGGCATCCAGCCCACCCTGGGTGAGGGTGGTAGTAGTGGTAGGCATCCAGCCCCCCTGGGTAAGGGTGGTAGTGGTGGTAGGCATCCTGCCCCCGGGTAGGGGTGGTGGTGCGCATTCAGGCCCCTGTGTGCATATGTGGCATTGGTGATGGGCATCCCGCCCCTATGGTGCTGCTGTTGCTGGTGTAAGTATATTCTGCATCCCTGTGTGTGTGTGTGATGTGTCGTGTACGTGTTGTATGTGTTTTGTGGTTGGTGTCTGGCTTACCTTCTGCACCGTACGCGTCCGTGCCTGTTCCAGTAGTATATGTAGAATATTGGTATGATCGGGACGAAGGGATTCATGGTTGGTTCGTGTCGTTCGTCCTTCTCGTTGCTTCGCGTCGTCCTCGTCACTTCGCCTCGTCCTCGTCGCTTCGCCTCGTCCTCGTCGCTTCGCGTCGTCCTCGTCGCTGCCGTGTTCGTCTCGGAGCCGTGGATCGTGTTGTGGCGCGAATCGGAGCTTATGTGCGCCTCTCCCGGATGCTTTGACGTGCCGTGCGTAGCGACGGGTTCGGCGCGTACGGAAGCGCATCGTACTTGTCCGGCCGGACGGGGCTGCATTTTCCTTCCGTGCGTCTCGATTCGGCGTTTCCGGATTCGCCTCGGTCGGAGAACAGGACCTGGTTTGGGTGAGTACGGCTCGGCCGGATTCTTTGCTGTTGTCCGCATCGTACTTACTCGTTCGGTGTGCTGTACGGATCGGTCGGGAAACAGGCTTTCGCATGGCTTTTTTCCCGACCGAATGGTATTGGGTGCGCCTCCGACCGAGATCGGAATCGGCTCCAAAGTGTGGAATTAAATGTCATCTGTGTATAATTGTTGGATAACAGTTCCTATTTGTTTTCTGCTTTTTGCGTGTTATGTGATTTGTGACAATTCATATATTTTTTTTAATCTTCTTGTGTTTTATATTTATGCAATTTGGTGCTCTAATAGACTCCTTGCTCTTTCTCGACATTCTCGGAATCTTTAATTAGTGGTCATAGCAAATAACATAGCAGTAGTTAGTAATTGTTTGCTTGCTGCTAATCATCTTCCAGCTTTGAAGTAGCATATGGTTGTTCTATTTATGTGCAATTGTATCAAGTTTCTTAAAAATCGGCATTTGTTCTTTATTTTTTGTAAGAGGCTGAGCCTCTTTTCTGCATTTAACTTCATTGTGTTTCACAACACTCATTTATTTCCCACTAAATCTACATAATTGAAGGAAAATGTTATCTCGTTCCATGTAATTATTTTGATCTGCAATGACGCTATTATGTTTCCGTGTGCTTTTTAAATATTTTTTCCGTGCTGACAGTTGTGTTTCTGCCTACGACTACGGATTCACATGTATTAGTAAATATTTCCCTAAATTTATACAAAGTCGCATATTTATTTGTCTCTCTCTTGCATTCTCTATCTTTGAACTATTTTTCATTTTTATGGAAAGGTTATTACACTACTTGTGAGAGTTGTCCATATGTACTGAGGAATTACGTAATTACGTTAAATGTTTCTGCAGATCTTTCCATAGCACCCTCAGTACTTCTATGAAAGGGAGACTGAATATAGACTGTTAAATTCACATCACTCATACCACGGTGTGTAAACTATTTACAAATCTTCATGTCTCACGTTTACTCTAACCTGAATGGTATATACTATTCCTGTCATTTGTGCTACTCTTTCATGCAGAATTGCCGATAATTTTGCGATTACCTCTGCTCACTTAATTTAGAGTCACTTGAGGGGGAAATCCTACCACGAGAGGACACGCTATTCATGTTCTGCTTCATTTAGTGCCGTTCCTTAGCACAAAATGCATTTTCGCGTCCATTCTTGATGCGAGGATGCATTTTGCACTCAGAAAATAGCACTAAATGGCAGTAGTTGGCTGAGGGGAAATCATACCCCATGAGCACATTTAGCGAGCGCGATCAGCTGCTCGCCCTCGCTATTTGTGTTTTGTTGCATTTAGTGCTGTTTCTTAGCACAAAATGCATCCTTGCATCCATTTTGAGGGGGCAGTTTAGCACTAGGAAATAGTGCTAAACAAAAAATTACTCTTCTCTCATAATTCTGCATAATCCGCGTGATTACGCTACACAGAATTACATGAGTTACGCCCACCCCTAGTATATAGTTAGAAGTAGCCCTGAGATGAAGTTTTAGTGCTATGCAAAGTAATTTAAACTAAAATAATTTTACAAGTGTTGCATGCTACATTAATGGTGGCTTCTTTTTAACCTGCTGCCAAGTAAATAGTGCATTTTTTTGGCTACTTTTCTGGCCACCAGATAAATAAGAGACATTATTTACTTTTTGGTTGGTGGATGTGCAAATGGTATAGATCCATCACTATTTACCCAGCTGCTGTATAAACAGTAGAAATTATGCACTGTTTGGCAGGAGGCCACAAAAACAGCAAAGAAACGTCACTATTTAACTGCCTTTAGGCCTGGGCAGGATTCCGATTATGCCAGAGTCATCAGAGTAATCTCAGTGATTCGCGTTAGTCTTTGATGCGGAATTAGAGATAATTACGCGATTTCTCGTGCTCACATAATTAAGAGTAATTTGGGGGGAACAAATTCTACTGCAAGGGCACACACTATTCATGTTCTGCTGCATTTAGAGCTGTTTCTTAATGTAGCCCACGTCCATTCTGGATGTAAGAATGCCTTTTGCACTAAAAAAAATAATGCTAAATGCCGTTAGTATGTTGGGGGAAAATCATACCCCACAAGCACATTTAGCAAGCAGCTGTTTACACTCATTCGTCATGTTGTGTTGAATTAAGTGCTCTTTCCTAGCACAAAATGCATCCTTGCATCAATGTTGGATGCGAGGGATCATTTTAGTTCTAACAAATAGTGCTAAACCAACCAATCAATCAATCAATCAATAGGGGTTTGTGTAGCATGGCTACTCACCCGTAACGGTCTCAAGGCACTGAGGGGGGGACTGCTGATTCGTCTGGGCGAACGGGTTCAGCCGAAAAGCCAGGTCTTGAGATCCTTCCTGAATTGGGTCAGCGACAGGGATTGCCTGAAGTGGAGAGGCAGGGTGTTGCAGGTCTTGGCAGCAAGGTGGGAGAAGGATCTTCCTCCGGTTTTGGTCCTGTGGATCCATGGGACGGTGGGCAGGGCCAGTTGGGTGGAGCGAAGGTGTCTGGCGGGTACGTGGTATAAGAGACGGTGGTTCAGATATGCTGGTCCTCCATCATGGAGAGCTTTGTAGGTGTGTGTGAGGAGCTTGAAGGTGATTCTTTTGTTGACTGGGAGCAAGTGGAGTTCTTAAAGGTGTTTGGTGATGTAGCTGTGGCGGGGGATGTTGAGGACCAGTCTAGCTGCGGCATTTTAAACGTTCTGTAGTTTTCTGAGGAGTTTCTGGGTGATGCCTGTGTATAGTGGGTTGCCGTAGTCGAGACTGCTGGTGATGAGTGCTTGGATAACCGTCTTTCGGGATTCTGTGGGGATCCATCGGAATGTCTTTCAAAGCAAGTGGAGCTCAGGGAGGAGCCCTGAGGCACGCCACAGCTGATCTCTGTAGGTTCTGAGAGGAACAGAGGTAGTCTGACTCACTGTGTTTGGCCAGTAAGGAAGGAGTGGATCCAGTCCAGGGCCTTGTCGCAGATGCCTGCGTCATAGAGTCTTGTGATTAGAGTGCGGTGGGAGACGGTATCGTAGGAGGCCGAGAGGTCCAGTAGGATGAGGGCTGTGATTTCACCTTGGTCGAGGAGGGAGCAGATGTTCTCAATGGCAGCAAGGAGTGTGGTCTTGTGCTGTGGTTGCTTTGGAAGCCAGATTGGGAGATGTCCAGGACGTGGTTCCCTTCCCTTCGTGGTTCCCTTCTATAAACTCGGAGAGTTGGGCGTTTATGGCCTTATCAATGACCTTGGCTGGGAAGGAGAGCAGGGAGATGGGTCTGAAGTTATTGAGGTCTATCGGGTCGGCGGGTGGCTTCTTTAGCAGGGGGTTTATCCTGGCATGTTTCCAGTCATCGGGGAAGGTGGCGGTCTTGATAGAGCAGTTGATTGTGCAGCAAAGCTCGGAGGATGGAGGTGGCTGCTCTATGGAAGATGTGATTTGGGCAAGGGTCTGAGGGGGCTCTGGTCTTGAGTGTGTCGTCTATAGTGAGCAGAGTCCAGTTGAGCAGGATCTGTTGGGGTGCGGTGTGGTTGGGTGTGGTGGTGTCGGGCGTGGTGGGTGGGTCTTGGGCAACGCAGAATTACACTTCTTGTATAATTCCGCATATTCTCACATGATTATGCTTATTCTTCCCCAGTCTGTTTGCTTTGCCTCAAACTGCTTGCTTACCCCATGTCTGGCCTTCTGCCCCCACGTCAACCAACTAATCAATATATTTCTAGAGTTCATAGCTACTCTAAGAGAGTTTCCCAGTGCTATCCATGAAGGCAGGGACAGAAAAGCTCAGAACAACCAGGTTTTCAGCAGTTTTTGAAACTTCAAAAGCGAGGAACACCTATGAATTTTCAAATGGAGAGAAATCCACAAGGTTGGACCAAGAACAGCAAACGACCTACCACCCTAACTAACACGTTGATAGTGGAGCACAGTGGTGAGAAACTAATATTCCGAGCGAACATTATGCCCAGGTGAGTAAGAATGCACCAACGCCCTAAGATATAATGGGCGGTCACTATATATGGCCTTGTGCATGAAGCATAGTGTTTTAAAATGAATGCACTTCTCCACCATCAGCCAACGAAGGGATTGGAGGTGGGAAGCAACAGAAGATTGTCTAAGAACATGGCAAAGCAGACAAGCTGCAGAATTTTGCACCAACGAAGCCTTTTCAAAGTTTTTTAGGTGCACCCAAATAAAGCACATTACCATAATCAAACCTAGATATGATCAAGGCTTGGACCACCATTTTTGTGCCAACAATGGAAGGAGCCATAGTGTTTTCTTGAGGCACTTAAGAAACCAGAAACAGTAAGCAGCAAATTAAAAATTCTGGATATCCATAGAAAGCTTATGATCCAACCACATACCCAAGGTTTTAGCAGCCTTACAAGGAGTGGATAGTGGACCAATGTCAGCAGGCCACCACTGAGAATCTCAGAGCTGTGGTTGATTTGCGACTATCAAGTCTGTGTGTTTTCATCCCAGTGTGCCCGATCGTCTCCTGAGTCTTACACTTAGCCTTTAACTTGCCTGCCTAATCTGAGTTCACCTGATTTCCCTTCAGCCTACCTGCCTTCTCCTCTCTGTACCCACTTTTCCTCATTTTGCTCATTGTCCTCTCAAGTCTACCCCTTTTCCTTAGCCTATATGCTTCCCCCCAGCCTGCCTGCCCCCATGCGCCCACTTTCACCCCAGTCTCCAATCAAATTTGAATGGTTTTCCCTCAGCCAGACTACATTACCTGCTTGATTCTTCCTCTTTTCACCCAGTGTGTTCATTTTTCCCTCAAACTGCCGGCTTTTCCACATGTCTGCAGGTTTTCCCCCACATTGTTCTGCTCTTCCCCAAGTTGGCCTGATTTGCCCTTAGCCTGCTTGCTTTCCTACCAACGAGTCCTCATCTTTTCCACAGAGAATGCCTGTTTTCCTCAGTGTCTGCTCCATTTTCACTAATCCTGCCCGCCTTGCTTCAGTCTGTTCAGTTTCCTATTAGCCAGCCTGCTTGCTCCCAGTCTGCTCGCTTTCCACCCAGTTTGCCTGCTCTGTCTCCTCCACTCATACCTGGGTCTGGCCATCTTTCCCTCAGCCTGCCCACTGCCCTTCAGTCTTCCTATTCTCTCCGCATATCAGCCCTCCTTCCCCGGTCTGCCCCTTCTCCTTCTGAGTCTGTCTGCTTTTCAGTTAGTGGGTCCAATCCCCCTAGTCTGCCGACTTTCCTCCAGGCTATAAGCTCCCCATCACTCTGCCCATTCTAACGGCATCTCTCCGCTTTCATCCCAGCCTGCCCTCTCCTACTTCAACCTCTCCTTCTCCCGCTCCCAGTCTATCCACTTCTACCAACAGCCCTACACTCTCTCCACCTGTCTTTCTCACTTCCAGTTTCACAACTCTTCAAGACAGTCTCCACTCTCTCTAAAATAACTACGCTGTCACCCCAGTCTCTGTGGTCCATCAGTTTCTCTGCGCTCGCTATTCTGTCTGCTTTCACGCACAGTCTGTCCGTGGCCTTCCCGAGACTACCCTATCCAGCTTCAACTTAACAGCTTTCCCTCCCATCTCTCCTCAATCTCCTTCAGTCTTTCCGCTCCCCTTAGTCTATCTGCTGTTCCCAGACCATCTTCTGTCCCTGCCATTCTCTCCACTCTCCAAGGGTTCTCTCTACTCTCCTCAGTCTGCCCACTCTCCCCACCAGCCTCTCCCTCAGGTGCTGTGCTCTCCACTCCACTCCAGTGGTGACTGCTCTAAACTGGAAGGGGGCGTTCAATGAGATCGGAGTGGGGTGAAAAAATAAATTAAACAACTTACCTTCACCTGCAGCCGCCACCTCTGTGCTTCTATCCTGACACTGGTCACGTTGCATAGTCTCCCAGGGGGCAATCACAGCACTGCGCTCATGCTGGTAATATTGCTGCATGAAAGCAGCACTTTGATTGGCCTGAGCGTGCTGATTTGACGCTCACTCAGGCAAAGGGAGCCTGCAGCTTTTCTCCAACCAGGCTGTACAACACAGATGATTTGGAGAAACCAAAGTGTGCATGTCTGTTTGACTGGCATAATACGGCTGGCAAAACTGACATGTGCACTTTTAAGTGCGTACCACTCCTCCCAACTCTGATGCTCCATCACGAGGGCCTTGTCCCCGCCCCCGCCCTAACCTCGTTTGGCAATGGTAGGATTAGGATAGAAAAATAAAATGATAATAAAATGGTTTTATTATAATTTTATTTTTCAGTGCAGGAGCCGTCCCTGCTCCACTCTCTCCACTCTCACCCCCACCTTCTTCCCCAATATCTCCACACTCTGGGACTTTCAGTCTGTCTACTCTCTCATAGTCTCTTAACTCCCCTCACCAGTTTCTCAGCTTCCTCCACACCCTCCATCTTTTCACTCTCTGCCTTCCAGTCTGCCTGCTCTGCCCCAGCTTGCCCTATCCTGCTTGTAGGACCACTCTCCCCAGTCTCTCCGCTCACCCAAAGTCTCTCTCCACTCCTCCAAGACTGCTCCCTCTCCCACTCTATCTGTTCTGGCCTCGTTTCCCCACTCTGTCAGCAATACTCCACTCTCCTCTAGTGCACATTCCCCTTCTCTCTGCTCTGTTCCTAGTCTGCCAGCTCTCCCTGCTCATTCCTCTTCCCTCACCCAGTTGGTGTTCTCTAGCCTCAGAATGTCTACTCTTCCTCCCAGTGTCTTCACTCTCCACAGTCCCTCCGCTGTCCCTCCCAATGTATCCACTCTCCCTTCCAATCTGTCTGCTCTCCAGCCCAGTCTCTCCTCTCCCCACCAATCACTCCACTTGCTCCATCTCACGACTCTCACTTACATTTTGCCTACTTTCCCCTTCTGCCTGCTTTCTCCAAGTGCTCCCTCTAACAATAGCTTTCATGCTCTTCCTCCAGTCATTTCGCTCTTTCCATCAGTCTCTCCATCGCCCCAGACTATCCCCTCTATCTGTCGCCCAGCATCCTCGCCAGTCTCTCTGCTCCCTCCCCAGACTCCCAGTCTCCTCATCACCCTTTCTCTCCATCTAGACTCTCTGCTCTCCCTTTCAGTCCCTGCACCCTCCCCAGCACCAGTCTATTCACTCTCCCAGTCTGTTCTTTCTCTGTACTCTCTCCCACCCCAGTCTGCACACTCTCCCTCCAGTCTTTCTGCTATCTCTTCCAGTCTGTCTTTTCTCCCCTATTATCTCAGCTGTCCCCCAGTCCATCCACTATCCTCAACAGTCTCTCTGCTACACCATGTCTCTGTGCTCACCCACATTATCCCCTCGGGTTCTTTTGCTTCACTCTCCCGCCTCTCTTAGCTCTCCGACCCAGTCTGTCCTCTTTCCCCCATTCTACCTGTTTTCACCCTTATTTGCTCCTCTAGCTTGTCCTCTCCCACCTCAGGTTGTCTGCTTTTTCCCCACCCTCTTAGCTTCAGTCTATTTACTCCCCCGCTAGAATATCTGCCATGCCTCCTCTTTCCTTCACTCTCCTCAGTCTGTCCTCTCTTCCAGTCTCTCTTCTCCCCAGCAGTCTGACCTCTCCCACCCCAGCTTGCCGGTGTTTGCCCAGTCTCTCTGCTCTTTCTTCAAGGCTGTCTCTCACCCCTAGGCTCTCCTCTCTGCCCAGCTTCTGTACTGTCCTCACAGGTCTCTCCACACTTTTCCCAGTGCCTCTGATCTCCTACAAACTGCCCCCTCTACCGCCCCTTCTCTCAACTCCTCCCCTCCCATCTCCCAACTACTCCTCTCAGCCTGCCCTCTCTTCCTGCCAGTCTGTCCCCTTTTACTCGCAGTTTCTGCTTTCCTCGTCAGTCTCTCTGCTCACTCCCCATTCTATTCCCATTCACCCCCAGTCTGTCCTTTCTCCGCCCCAAGAGCAGCCCTTCCCACCATTTGTCCATTTTGATTTACCACTCTCCCTGTCTGTCCTCTCACTCCCCAACCTCTCTGCTCTCTCAGCACTCTCCACAGTCTCTGCTCCTTTCACCAGTCTTTCGCTCCCCCACTATCCTCCATCAATCTGTTCTCTCCCTCGACTCACACACTCTGTCCCATTCTCTCACCCCTGACTCTACCTCTCACTTCCAGTAGCGGCCCGTGGTGGGAGTGCTGCCGGGCGGTGACGTAGGGCGGGGGAGGGGCAGGGTGGTGGGTAGTAAAGTGCGGAATACGGCCGTATAGAGGTAAGTAGACATATAAATAAATAAAACGAATTTCGTTGCGTGCGCTGCATCGCATTTGGCGCCTCCCCCGCCCACGTCACCGCCCGGCAGCACTCCCACCACGGGCCGCTACTGCTCACTTCTCTTCCCCTCATGTTCCCCTCCCAGTCTCCTAGTCCTTCTGCTCTCCTGCCTCCCTTGACCTGTCCACTCTACTCTCACTGACGGGCTGGCAAGGGGACGTCCCATGATGGGCACCTGATTCTGGCTGCTTCTTAAGGACGCTGAATTTTCATTCCTTTACTGGACAGTAGAGGTCGCTCTAGTTCCCATTCTGGAAATGAAAATCACTTATGCCATTCATTTCGTGGCCAAATAATTACAGCTATTTAGGCGGCCGTCTACTAAGCAGCAGACGTTGTTAACTATTAGGATAGTAGGATGGCTGCTGTGTGAATAAACGCTTCCTAAGCAAATGCAATAGTAGCAGATCATAGATTGCATAGGATTATTTCCACACATGAAAAAAGCTTTGTAGATCATACAACTTTTTTTTCTGTGAATGCTCGTATTACTGCAAATTTATGAATATGTAGCAAGGCACAACTAGTCATAAAAAAAGTTTTATAAAAAAAGTCCAAAGTTTTAGGTGCAAGTCACATCTAAAATAGGATTAAAACACAGCTGCTGAAATAAAAACATCTTTGTGAATTCGTCCCTCTATACAACGGAGGACTACTTATTAGTTTACAATTATGTATAACTCTCAGAAATGTTGAATGTAATTGGATGCAGCCTGAGTACAGTTGCTTGAAAACAGTTTCCATTTGTTTTCTGGTTTCAACAGTTCTTAATTAGTGTCATTCGTCTTGTGTTTCGCTTTTGATTAATTTTTGTACCCTAACAGGTTTCTCTTTCTACAGCTTCCAAGAATCCTTGCTTAGCGATGACTCCAGATTGCTTGGCCTTAATTGTTAATTATATGCTTGTAGCTAGTTGTCTTTCGACTTTGTTGTTGCATATGTATACTCCACTTGTATGCAACTGTTTTCAAGTTTCTTCTTTCTACATCTGTATTTGACTCTTTCTTTTTGGGTAAGGCAATTCCTATTAACTTCCTAATTAGAACTAACGTCATGATCTCTTGTTATAAAACTGTTTCCACTCAGTCTGTATTTCATAGAAGGGTATGTCAGTTCATTATATGCTAACTTGTGCTGGCTGATCAAACCCTATTTTGCCACTCATTTATCTTTATTAAATTCTAAGTGGGATGATGTCAAACCCCAAATAAATGGAAACTGAATGTGACATCAAAGTAGAATTTTGATGGATACGGGGCTGGCTTTAGCATTGGTGGCAACAAGTGCGACAATCTTTATTGGTATCCCGCCATGACCTCCTTCTTCACCAATTCCTTCACTCCCACCCTCCAATGGTACCCTTCACCTCTCATTTGCCTCTCTCTCATCCCAATGTAAAGTTTCAGGTTACCCTGTATCAGAAACATATTAAGAGACAATGGGGCATATTTTTGATGCCCGTGCTGCACTTTTATGCCGCCGGAGTGTCACTTTTGTGACACTCCGGAGGCGCAGTGTGTCAGCCCATAATGAAAAGGCCATGCAAAGCCACCCTGTGTGGGTTTGCATGGCCTTGTAAATCTGGAGTAAAGCAATGCCTTACTCTGCATGAATGGTGCATTCCATGGGTGTTGCTGTGGGTGTTCCCACGAAACACCCATGGTTTTTAGGTCGAGCCTAGAGTAGCGCACATGCGCTGCCCTGCAAGACTTTATGTAAGGGGCTTCCAAAAGCTGACCACACGCTCGTGCACAATGGCCTTTTCCGTGCGGTTACCCGCACGCCCGCCATGTGTTTTCAATTATCGCGCCCGGCGGCCGTGCGGGTAACCGCAAGCAATAGGCCATGGTGCACGCTCGCGCGCGCGCACCGCTCGCGGACTTCTTTTTTTTTATTGCTGTCTTGTGATGGGAGCCATCTGGTTTCACTCAGCCATGTTTATTTTTGCATCGAGCTTTCACTTAAACTGAAAGTGAAAGCGCGATGCAAATATAGACAATGGTGAGCGCTTGTTCTGAAAGGTAACGTTTTGGGCTCAGAGAGGAGAGTGTTTTTAAGAGCGAGTCTCTGGATGGTGGTGATTTTGTTCTTGAATTACAGGACAGAGTTTCACAGGCTCTCACTAGTAGGGGTTTCACACCCACTTTACCCTCACTTTCCCCTAAACAACTTGTTTTCCCAGCTTTCTTTACTGCCCAAGATAGTGTTCCTATTTTATTTTATTTTACATCTTTTTTCTCTCATCACACCTCTGGATTCTTTCAGGGCTGATGTATGCTTCTTATTCCAACATCACTTGCTCAGATAAATTTCTGAGCCATGCCACCTTCCCATAGGGTCATGTCGAATTTGTTTGTAAGCCCCACAATAGCTGGACCTGTCTTTCCTCAGTATTCCCTCACAGTAATGTAGTATCCTTCTGTCTGCCTTCTGCTCTTCCAACCTTCCTGAGCCTTCCTCTGATCTTTTGTGTCTCTGGATATTTGCTCTGGTGTTAAGCATCTCTCTGCCCCTCCATGTGTGTGTGGATACAAATCTGGACTTAACCCCGGTTTCCTGAGGACTTTGGACTACCCTTTAGTCTCAGGCATGCTTCGGTTGTCTTCTTGGCTCTATTTGCTCTCCGAGCCTCACATTGAATTTCCCTTGTTTTACCTGGTGGTATTCCCTTGCTACCAAACATAATCTCAGTGAATTACTAGATGTGACAACAAATGGTGTTGGATGAGTGTCGAAGAGCTGATATCATGGACCTCAGAAGGTCACCTGTCAGTACATTCAGCTATTGGTTCAACATAGTTTTAGAGAAATAGATATGATTTCAAAGTGAAGCAGTTCGAATTATGAAGATCTGGAAGCCATGTAGTTAGGATAAACTCGAAGTGAGTGTTCAAACAGTCAGAATGACAAATATTAATGTTACGAAGGTTGCATATTGGAGTGTATCATGGATAGTTTGGTATAGCAGAGTTTATAACGTTTGTTTTAGTTGACTGTTGGTGTAAAAAAAAAGAATGCTTTACACTCGGCGATATATGGTATGTACAATTATTTAATGCAGCTCTTTGAGCACCTTATGATGTGCAGTGATGTTTTTCCCATCTTGCATAGAGAAGGAATGAAGGGTTAAGAAGTGCAAAGGCTCATTCGGGCAAAATGGAAACACTAGCTAAATGTGCATTAAAAGCTTAAACATATGATCTCACAAATTGGTACGATTTTGATGTTTGCTCCCTTTTATACGACCATGGAAATTTGAGCCCACCCCGCATACAGCTTTGAAAATTAGCATAGATAGCTTGGGCACTGTCTAAATTATACTGTCTCCGTAGCAAGCCATTATAGAGAAAGGAGGTGCTGGCACAAAGCAGGCCTTATTGCTCATCACATAACTTGGGGTAATGAACTCCTGTCTTGCTGGAAAATAAACAATGTCCCTACAAAGGATTAAGTAAGCCAGGTACTCTGCAGTTTATTAAAAGTTGGGCTTGTCTTTGCGCAGCTTGTTTAATTTTTTTATACCCCTTGTCAGATACACAATGTTGTATATAACAAGTTTGTCTTGTTTGTGATTAAACGCACATTAATTTAAAGAAACACCTATTTCATACTAAGACAAGCATTGGCATAGCCAATAGGTCTCGCTTTTGGGACCTTATAAGTATTGAATTATGCAGCACAATATCCTTGGTGCAACAACATTAACTGTTGCATGGTTAAACACTTATAAGGTCCCAAAGGCGAGACCTATTGGCTATGCCAATGCTTGTTTAAACTGCCTCAGATTTACAACATGGCGTAAACCTGTGGCAGGGCCAAAACTAACGCCTTCCCAAAGCAGGTGTAACGAGGAGAAATGTTTACATTTCTCCTCGTTTTTTTCTCTTCACACATGTGCTGCATTCTGCAGCACACATTGATTGAGGAAAACGCCTCCTTGGATTATTTTTGTGCAGGAAGGCATCCCTTCCTTCACAAAAACAATCATGCCAATATCACAGACACAAGGGTGCATGCGTTGGCGCTCGGCTGCAGTTTGTGCGCAGGCAGAAAGGACAGGAATGTCTGTATCTTGGAGATACAGTGCATTCCTGCCCTTTTCTTCTGATGTGGGGCAGCGCAGATGAAAGGCTGGTGGCATTGCCCTACACCAAAATATTGTAAATACGCCGCAATGAGTCTTAAAAGAGTGTAGTTGAAAATGACTATCTTTTGCATGGTGTACCCCCAGATTTTTGCCTTGACTGTTTTTGCTGGCTGTAGAACTCTATGCAGGTTGCCCCTACTAACCAATGGTTACGTGTCTGTAGCCCACCTTTCAACATGATGAAATTGGCGTACCCCCAATTGGCATCTTTAATTTACCCATGCCCATAAGTCCCTAGTATGTGATACATTGTGTACCCAGGGCCATAAGTTAAATGTTACTAGTGGGCTGCAGCACCTTTATGCCAACCACTATAGTGACAGAGTAAAGCTTGTCTCCAGGCCCACCACTGTAGCCCAGCTTAGCAGAATTAAACTGCCAATTTGATCTGCGGAAATAAACCCTTTTGACAGGCCTAAACCTTCCTTTTAAATATTAATAAGTCACCCTTATTTAAAAGCTATTTTCACTGTAGCAAGGCTGGCTGCTTCGGTAGGGAAATACCAGATTACATTACAAGACCTTATAATGCTAATTTCGAATTTTTAACAGTTAGCAAAATATTTCAAGGACTCTGTTTAATAGTTAAACATAATCCAATTTAATGGTAAAATCAAATTTTGTCTAACTATTACAGTAAGGTACTTTAGAACAGTTACTTTATGCCTGCCTAAACCCTCTGGTGACCTTTTTTAAGTATCCAACTCTCACCTGGTAGCTTGATGGCTCCCCTATGGTGAAGTGTGAACCACCCCCAGGACAGGGACAATGGGCCTTGGATGTGTGGAGGTGTTGTCCTCTCATTGACAGGATGGCTTGGTGCTGTGCCCAGACCCTTAGTGCACTCAAGTGGGCCTCTCCTGTCATGCAAAGATGTAGCTCACACCTGGGCCTCCCCTTTTGCTCTTATAGTCAGCCAGGTACCAATCCCATTTTTACACTGCAGTGGTGGTACTGGATCTTGCCACGTCCAGATTCACCTATCACCCCATTCCACTTTTCATTTGTGCTGGTTGTCCGACCTTGATTGACCTACTCTGGATTCTCTCTTCATTTTGTAATGCTAGAAGTCAGTAAGGATGTCAGTGCTAACAGCCTCACCACTTCCACTCTTCTGCTTTCTTTTTGACGTTCCCGTCCAAATCCAGGGATCTACTGTGCTCAGATCCCCATTCTTCCAATTCCTTTTTCTCTTGATAGCCCATAAACCTTTCCGTAAGTCGCTGCAATTCCTATAGAGAGTGCTGTAGCCAAGATGTCATGTCAGTAGGAAAGGTTTTCTATCATTGGTGTCTTTCCTTGGCATCAACCACATTGGGCATGGACCCTCTAAGGTGTTTTTTTCCCTTTGAATGTTTCACCTGCTCAAATCCTCACCTCCCTTTCTGTTTTTTGAGGCCACAGATTTAGCCCAGAGGCCTAGGGAAGCCTGGATGGCTGAGAATGCATATTGTGCCCTCCTCCTGCCATCTCCCATAAAATAATCCAGAAAGCCAAACGAAAAAAATTAAAAATGGAGCAAAATTCTACATTTGAATGACTTGAAAAATGACCCTAAAACTACAGCCTAAGTTCAGGATGTCTCTATCAGAGAAAGATGTGCCTGCAAGATTTAGGATCAGAGGTAGCAGAAAAACTCAATCACACTGTCAGGTAAAATTCCTGACGTGGCCCCCCGCCAGCATTAGCAGCTGCAAAACTTTAAAAATAAAACGATAATAAAGCAGGTTTATTATCGTTTTATTTTTCTTTCCTGGGTGAGTCTTGGAGGCAGGGTCTGATCCATGATCGTCATGGAGGAGGAGTGGTAAGTGCACTGATATCAGTGCGCATGTGAGTTTGCCGGCCGTTTTAGGACGGCCAAACTGACATGCGCCATGAGCTGTCTTTAACCTGAGCTGCGTTGACGGGTTGGAGACAGTAGGCACAGGCTCCCAGTCTCTCTGGGAGCACAAATCGAGGGCACTCAGGCCAATCCTGACGCTCCTGTCATGAGCAGCTTTAGGATTGGCCCCAGTAGGTCTGGGAGCCTATGCTCCAGTGAAGTCAGAAGAGCGACGATGCATCAGGCATTCAGGTACGTTCTTTCTTTTATGTTGTTATTGTTGTCGCCCCACCTCCCTCTGCCCTGCCACTTTGCCCTGACACCAGCCGCAACTGTAATTGTGATAAAAAACTGTGTCACAGTAGTCAAACTACTGTGCCTGTGGGATTCAGAATGGAGCTTCTCTCTCTGGGACTGTGAGAGCCTTTGTTCACCATCATCTGGGTCATCATCCCATGGATGTAATCCCTGAGATCGTACCCAAAGTTTTTTTCAATAACCACACAAGTGGATAGGCGGCCGCATACAGCAGTGTGTTAGCAGGGCAACAATGCCTTGTGTTGGCATGCTGGAACCCCTCATGGCCATTTTAAAATGGGAGAAGCGCAGACTTGGAGACATGCACCCTCGCCCGGGCACTCACCCCAAACCACGCAAAATTATAATGGGTTATATACTAGCACTAGGGGAAATTAAGGGCTGCTGCAATGAGGTGATATGAGAAAGCAGACTCAAATACGCCATATGCCAGATCATCGGCATGTGGCACTGGCCGCCAGGAAGGATGAAGGGGGCAGGGTTGAGATAGAGGCGATGAGATGCTCTTTTGATCTTATGCCTACATCCCTAGGTGATTTCTTAGTATTTTACCATATATGTGTTTACGCAAAGATTTATTGGTTAGTCAATAGGAAGGCATCAATAAATATTTATTTAGTTTGATGCTGAATGTAAAGCGCCAGAACAGCATTAGAAGCTAAATACATATACTCTTTCTAATCACAGATGAGAGGTCACATTCAGCAGTTCTCTGATGAAAGAATTTCCTCACCAAATATCCCCAGGGAAAACGAAGACATTCAATAGATCGGTTATATCCAGGTTTTTATTGTATATGTTAATGCAGCCGGCCATTGTTTGCCCCCCTTTCTCTCTCCCTTCATAATGCTACGTTTTGAAAAATTGTGGTAGAGGTTACACAATGAAGAACAAGGAAGACTTCCTTCCTGGCCTCGCACCATTCAGGTGCAGCTTTTGAGCTATTGTTCGTCGGAACATGTTCAATAAAGATTAGGAGAAGAGGGAAACAAAGTGATGTGTTTCGATCCAGTTCGAATTATTAATAGCCGAGTAAATCTTTTATGTCCCTGTCACCAGAGAGGTATCCGATGTCCCCGCAGTGCCGTCATTTTGAACCGCGTGCACAGGTAGGTCACCGCCCACTTGTCGTTGTGATGGCCTGTCAGTGCTGTCTCAGGGCATATGCAACAGCGTGAAATGAGGGTCAAGGGTCATTGGAATGCCCAAGAATCATCCTGAATAAAATGGAATCTACGGTAGCCCGTGGTGGGACGACTTCTTTCGGGCAAATAAACTGTCAGTTTACTGCGCCATTCCGAATCGGGTCGTTATAGGGGGTGCAAAAACACCTCGGTGGGAATACTGTTTGCTCATGGTATCAGCTCAGTTTTTGTACCCAGTTATAACTTTTGTGGTAAACAAAGTGGAATTTGCAAGGTATTACGGGGCAATTTTGCCTGCAGAATTTGTAACTGCCTGGTTAAAACGCGAGGGTGAACTGTATTTCTGCTCAGAATGTAAGCGGTTTAAAGTGCTCATCTAAGCGCAGTAGCGGTCGGTGGTGGGAGTTCCGCCGGGCGCTGAGCGTGGGGCGGGGGAGGGGCAGGGTGGGGGGTAGTAAACTACGGATTATGGCTGATTAAAGGTAAGTAAACATATAAATAAATAAAACGAAGGGGCCTATCAGCAATGCCTGGCGATAATTATCGCAAAGCGCAATTAGCGCTTGGATAATTATCGCCAGGCATCGCTCGAGTTTCTATCGCGGAGTTAGCGTGCAATCAGCAATGCTAATCTCCAAAGCGATAGAAACCTTGGAGAACAGTGTGAATATCGCCTGAAAACAGGCGATATTCACACTGTTCCCAGTTTCAGCTTGCTGATAGTGCGAGGATTTAGCCATGTAATCCACCTCTCATTGGATTACATGGCTAAGTCAGGGTGGGACCAGGTGTTAGCAAACCAGCGCTAAACGTGTTTAGCGCTGGTTCGCTAATCACCGCCCCTGCCTCGCTGATAGGCGTTAGCGACCACAACAGTCGCTGTTAGGTGGGGAACGCCTACTTTGCATGCCATTAGCGATAAATATCGCTGGCATGCAAAGCGGCACCCAACCCGGTCGCTATCGCCTACAAGCTGTCGCTAACAGCAGTTAGCGACAGCTTGTTGATAAGGCGATAAAATTATCGCCGCTTTAGCGGAAAAAGTCCCGCTAAAGTGGCGATAATAGCCTTGCTGATATGCCCCGAAGTTCGTTACGCGTGCTGCATCGCCAAATGCGATGCAGCGCGCGTAGCTTGCTTCGAGCATATTAGCAAGACCGGCGATAAAATTATCGCCGTTTTAGCGGCAGGAAACTGCCGCTAAAGCGGCGATAATGGGCTTGCTAATATGCGTTATAGAATTCCAATAGAAGCCCAGGTTAGATGTCCTGCACATCTAACCTGGGCTTCTATTGAATTCTATAGCGCATATTAGCAAGCCCTTTATCGACGTTTTAGCGACAGTTTCCTGCCGCTAAAACGGCGATAATTTTAACGTGGGTCTTGCTAATATGCCCCTTCGTTTTATTTATTTATATGTTTACTTACCTGTAATCAGCCATAATCCGTAGTTTACTACCCCCACCCTGTCCCTCCCCCGCCCCACGTCAGCGCCCGGCGGAACTCCCACCACCGACCGCTACTGTCTAAGCGCAAAAACACGTTTGCACCTATGTTTTCACTTTAAACACAACTGAGAACACCTTTATTTTTATAAATGATACAGGCATCCCCAAGTCGAAGGCAAGCAAGGAGGCTTCGCGGGTGCTTTTTTCTAAAGAACGTTCTGGAATTCACCGAAATAAACGCTGCTGATGAACGAAGCCTGTTCGGCTTGAATGCCATAAGGGTCATGTTGATGCACGTCACAGGCTTTAAAGAGTATGGCTCATGAGAGGTTTAAATAAACCCTACACGGTACCCTTTCGTCTATCGGTTCTACAGCATATATTATTAATATTTCACATATCCCACCCATTACTGTGAAATCGTGCTCTGTAATCAAAGAAAGGATTTATTGCTACTAGTGTTGTCTGTAAAAAGTTGTATTTTATTTTGATAAATAACAAACGTCGAATAAGCCTATTCTATTAGGTAATGCACACTGAGAATGTAATCGCCTCTAGGCGATGATTGCGCCCTAGGAGTGTGACACATAGAGATTAAAAACTGTATTAGTCTCACATTATGTTTTTACAACCCGACTACCCCGGGGTCTACTAGCCTGCTTTAATATTCTGTAACATTCCAAAGTGTACCCAGAGGTTTGCTTGTCATCACTCCCAGAACTATTGAAAATGATTTACAGAGCTGCATTAAAACGTAATCTTCCAATGCCCCACGTGCAAATAACACATTTGACAGATCTTTTGGAAGCATAAAAAGGAAATCAAATTTGGAAAACAGAAAAAAGGAGAGGAGAAATGGAAGGGGATTCCACAAATAAGAAATAAGCACAGAGTTGTAATACTTACTCTCTGGTAGTATGCGTTTGCTGGTTCGTAAAACAAAAGAACGTGAATGAATGCATGGCTTGTAGTTTATTTGGAATTGCAAGAGGCCATGTTTCAGTTCATCCAGTGCCATGGCCTAGACATCAAGCACTGAGGACACCAACATGTCAATTAGACATGTATTTAGTTGTGAAGGAATAGATTGGTCTTGGGTAGTGAAGGGCAGATGCCTTCATTGAAAGAGGACAGCATGCATGCCAGGCCTCTGCTGGCCACTGTACCAATAAAAACTAACACTACAGATATATTCAGTCAATATACTACAGAATATGGTCATCTGTGTTTTAGGGATATCGCCAACGACATACTATAGACCTTGTACATCAACATACTACGGAATTTGGTCATGAACATAAAACAGATAATGCCCACTTTATACTGTGGAATATGCCTATTGCTGATCGACCCAGCAAATCCAGTTGTGCCAAAGAAGACGTACAATGCCTCAGAATCCACCCCGACTCTTTTCTAATGAATACATTGAATTATACATAAAATTGCCCAACGGAATATTCGCCTGGTGACAGAATATATGCACAATTGTAACAGCATCATTTTAAAAGAGAATATGCCATTTTTTTTATTTACATAGAATGCTTACTATTCTGCAAGAAAATATGGCAACCAGTGGCAGAGATTGCACACGTTATGTATTTACACTGCATGTAATATACCCATAAATGTGACACAAAATGATATAGTATAACAGAAAATATATTTCTATTTGCTAGAGAATCATTGCATACTGTGGAATAATTTGGCTTTCAGAAGGGGAGAAGCCTAGGTAGGTGGCTTAGTGGACATTGTGTGGTGTTCTTTTGAGGGCGTGGGCAGTGTGAAGGCATGATGTTTTTACCCCTAGGATTTAGACGCAAGGGGCAGTTGTTGAGTGAAAATGCAGAGAAAGGAGCCCTGTAGGAAGTTTATTAGGTCTGACTTAGAGACGACTTTAAGTTTCTCACCAGCCTCATGTAATGAGGACAGTTCATTCATATACAAATACATACATGTATAGAAACTCTGGAAGAACCGGCTGCTTTTCTTTTCAGTTTTGCCAATTGTTCCAGAGAGGGGAATGAATACTTGTGTGGACCTGATCAGTTCTCCTCTCTCTAAGTCCTGTTTGGTGGACACTTTATGCACTAGGATTTGCCTATTACTTAAAGAGCTACTGCTTTCGTTGACTGCCAGGTTAGAGAGAATTGATTCAAAGCTAGCTGAGCTCAGTGTAAATGAAGTTGTTGTTAACAAGAGGGGTTCCATTGTAACAGGGACACAGGGTAATGTAAATCAAGGGATGCAGACGGGACATAACACTGCTTACTGTTAGTGCACAGTTTCTCCGAATACAGCATCCGATCCTGGTCAGCCTATCTCTGATGTGAGAGTCCCTGTCTTGCTGAGTTCTATGGTCAGCTCTCTGCCAATCGTAGCTTTCCAAATAATGCCCCCCAGCTTGCTCATCCATCTTTACCCCACACGAAGCCCAGCCCTTGCAAGTTGCCCACTCAGTGTATCCCGCCTGTAGCTTGTCATTGTGTGTTGATTGTAGCTATGGTCCCGCTATTCATTGGCTAGCTAAGAATTCAAATTGCAATATATTGGTCTCCAGCCAAATATTGCTCGCCTGAAGAGTCCACTGGGTGGGTCCTTCTTCTAAAAGTTTAGAGGGCGTTTGTGTTGTGCTAAATTTTCAGAAACACACCTTTATGTAATTTGCTGACTCAGTTCAACAGTTACCCTCTGAAGAGCTCATCTATAGTTGTGCTACCACTGGGATACTTTTGCAAGCCCCCCAGCGTTCCCCAATGCAGGCATGAAGCTTGTTTTCCAGGAGAGCTGGCACGTCAAAATAAATGTGTTCTTGACCTGCAAAATCGAGTTTCCCTTTTGATGAACCTTGAAAGCTTGGACTGACAAAACCATGGACTATCCTTGAACTTTACTACACGCCCAGTATGGAACTCTATCTTTGTTCCCTTTGAAGCTTCTGTACCGTTGCCACCAAGCTTGAAAGTGGAGCTTGACGCCCTTTTGAAAATTTGTCAAACATGGCCTCTACTTTAAGTATCAGGAGCTGGAACATATTTGGGCTTAAAACGAAATTGAATGTAGCAGATTGGTTGACATTTATTGACCAATTTGAGATTATTTTGTTTCAAGAAACTTGGGCCGCCTCAAACTTGCTTTGTAATGGTTTTGATTGTCATTCTCTCTTTGCTATCCCTTCCTCATCTGGAAGGGCGAAGAGTGGCATGGCCGCATGGTTCAAGCTATCGCTTAAAGCATTGATTACTGTTTTAAATATTAATTGAAGGTTCATTCAAGGATTCTGGGTTAAATTAGTAGCTGGCATATGTTTATATTTATTTAATTTTATGATGATGATGATGATTTTTCATATTCTAACATTTGTAATTATCATTTTTGTTTAAAATTATGGATGAATTGTATAACTCTCATTGTTCATGTTCCAGCAGGCCACATTTGGTCCTTTGTGGGGACTTTAACGAAAAGCTACAGGAAGGGATTTAAATTTTCCACCAATCTGGACCACATTGTATTGATTTTGAAAGAACTATGATAAAAGAGGGTGGGAGCTCCAGATCTTTGTGGGCGAAAGGGACTTGGTGAATTTTCATGACTTTAGCAGTAGTTGTACCACCCCTACCTATTCGGGAAGTAGCTGTCACTCCGTGATCAATTACATTTTTTTCTCACAGAGTTTTCTATCTTACCTTGTATCCTGTGAGACTACTGCCAAACCTTATAGTGATCACAGTCCCCTTGCAACTGTGATCCTCTTCCCTGCACCTGATTCTTGTTATCTTTTGAACGACAATTTTTCTCTCACTACAATCCCTCATGGACTGAGGTTGGTGTGGAAGTTGAATAATCCCTGGGGCTTTTTACAACTCCTCATTCGCGATCACTCTGCATTATTTAACTTTTGTTTGCCTGAATAAGCTAATGGGGACCACCTGATTAGATAATTTGTAGTTATTTGTTTGAAAAATAAATTATCTTTTCTTAAGTTAGTCTGTACCTATCCTCATTCTGCAGCCAAGTGGTTTGACACTTTGGCCCTAATTACGATGTCGGGCAGACTTGAATCCGCTCGACACTGTTTCGGTGTGGAACTGACAGACCGTAGGTCGGACGTTCTGAACACCATATTATGATGCAACCGCACATGGTGCAGTCGCAAAGTCCCATTTCTCTATGGGAGCATGTGCTGCGGGCGGTTTGTGCACACAGCACATTGACCAGCTGGTTTAAATTCCGACCGCCGTAATCCTAATACGGCGGTCAGAATTAAAACCTAGGATGTCAGTCGGAAAGCCTCCGACCTGTGGTCGGAGGCTTTCCAATCGACATCCTAATGAGGCCCTTTGTGTTCTGTGGCCGGGAGAGAATTGGGGAAAGCCCTGAAATCTAGACCAAAGGCTACTGCAGTGATTGTAGCATGTCGCACATGCTATAAGGCAGCTATTAAAGACAGGAAAAATTCCTTACGCAAGCACTAATGGGATTTCATAATGCTTGCCCATGAGTCTAAGAATGCTTAATCATTTTGGAGCATTTTAAGAGCAATCAGAGCTAGTGATGCTAATGCATCTAGCTTAAGTGTACACATTACTGCGAACAGTGGGTTGGTCACTTTTCTAAATTTATTCTGTGGAGCTCTGTCTAGATGTCCAACATCTGGACCATGTCGTCATTATGATACCCTGTTGAGTTATGTGAAGTTATCAATGCTTTACAGGAGAGCCCCTCTGGAAAGGTGCCTGGGCCTGATGGGGTGCCCACGGACATTCTGGAGAGTAAGTAAGATATCTGTTAATTGCATACCATGCTCTGATATCTGTTAAGTGCCTGAATCTCCATCTTATTCTTAGCAAATATGCTACTGGTAAGCGCTGCCCTCTCTACCTGCCATTTATGGACCTATCCTGTGCATTTGACCATGTCAATCAGTCAAGCTTTGGCAAATCCTTCTCAGGCAGGGCCTTGATGAGTCTTTTGTATGTTTTCTTGCTGATTTGCACTGTGACCTGGAGGCTAGGGTGCACTTTGGTCTGAATGATGAGCTTTCTGGCACTTTTAAGCTAGCACGCGGAGTGAGGCAGGGCTATGTTTTAGCACCCATTTTATTTCTTCTTTATATTACAATCTGAATATGTTTTAAGTGCAGCAGGGATTGGTTGTGCCTGTAATTAAATCTTTATCTGTACCAGCCTTATTGTACATGGATGACTCGATCTTAATGGGATAGCCTGAAGCTCCTGGTCAGAGACTTTGTAAATTTTATGTCAGAATTAGATTTGGAGACTAACTTTAGTAAATCGAAACTAATGGTATGCGTTTGTCGTGGACAAACCTTAAGGTCTCTAACCATTATTGGTACACTCTGTCAAAGTTTTCTCATTTCCCATATATGGGGATAACCTTTGACCACTCCAACTCTTGGAATCATAATCTGATTGTTCTTAGCCAGAAACATACAGCAGTTGGTGGGTGCTCTGTTCTCTATATCCTCTGCAATAGGCAGCAGACCCATTGCTCCTTTGAAGGAAACTTATAACACACAATGTGTCCCGGTTGCTCTGTACAGAGCAGGAGTCCGGGGATACTCAAATGTGCAACCTATCCAGCTCGAAGAGAATCATCGCCTGTGCTGTCTCTTGGTCTTCCTCCCTCTTGTTTCACTTTAATTTGTCATGAGGAGCGCTGATGTCCGTATATAGAAAATTCCATCAAATTAGCTCTATCATCACTCTGGCTGTCAGTTTGGTCCAATCCCCTTGCCACCTTCAATCAATCTGTTATTAAGAATTGTTTGAATTGTAAGGAGGGTCTTACAATCCCTTGGTTGTTCTATGTTAAGGAAGTCCTAGAGACCTTGGAGGGATCTGATCTGTTCACAGATCCTGCTGGTATTCGTAAACTGGACACATATAACTTAAAGACATTGTTCCTGAACAAAGGACGCACACAAAGGAAAGATGCACAACTGCTCAAATCCTCCATTAGGTCTTATATTACGATTCAGACATGCCTGGGAACCGAGACCTATTTATTGAAGATGGCTGGGTGTTGGGATAGAACATTCCTTACACGTTTACGGACTGGGGTCATCTGTTCTCGAATCTGTTTCCTATTGGGTCAATATGATAATTCCAAAATATATGTTTGTCCCTGTGATGGGCCCTATGTCTTTTACATTTTGTATTCTTTTGTAAATGTTATTGTATTTATTCAAAACATTTCTTAATTCCTTTATTGAAAACATAATTGTGTTCAGTGTAGACCAGCTGTGTGCTTTATACAGTTATCTACTCTGTTTGGTAGTAAGCTCCTTTTCAAAATCCGACATGAAATGCCATGAGACGATGTCTTTTTAAAATTGTAGGTGGCTTTGAGTCAGCTCACTTCATCCATTAGTCTGTTTAATTGTCATCCAAGTTTGCTTTGACGCGCTACAGCATGCAGCATGAGGCAATGGGTTAGATCACTGTAACCATTGGCTCTCTTGCACTGTAAATGACTTCATTTTGCTGGAAAACGTGTTCGTCCACCAAAAAGAAAAGCACTTCAATGCCAGGGCTAGTGGCCCAATACTTTACGTTGCCAGTTCTTTCTTCTGTCTACTTTTTCTTCTCTTTTATTTTTTAGTCATCTTTGTGTGTTTCAATTGTTTTCTGGATACAGTCATTCAAAGTCAATAGTTTATTTGCTTTGCACCAATAAGATTCATATTTTCCTGCTATGTGCATTACAACTAAGAAATGTTTTTTCCTCTTCATAGTACACCTGCCTACTAGAAAACATCCATAATAGTAAAATTAAACCCAACGGTTAACTGTTTTTCATGTATTTTTTTTTTATTGCCCATATATGGCCGTCATGTTTAGGTGGCACCATGTGTGTTTTTCCTTTTTTGGCATATACTTGAAATATAAAATAAAACACAAACCTAAAAAGTGCACCAGCCTGTCAAGACAAGTCGTACTGGCTTTGCCAATGTTGTTTTTTTTTATGGGGGTGGCATCGGGTCTGAAAGTTTAATGTATAAGGTGACAGCTTCCGTTTTACAATTTAACTGGGTAGATATTTGTAAGTGGTCAAACGGTAGACCATATAGCTGAGGACTGCCGAAGGTCATCTTATCTTCAGCATGTTGTGTCTGCATAATTCGATGATTAAGCTCTCTTGCTTGTGGGGCAAAGACTAGTTAGCCAAGGCCGCATTTTCGGAGGTGTGGCAGAATTTCATGCTGTTGACACTTAACAAGGTCAAAAAGAAAGACATCTCGTTTCAGAAACTGCCACTTTTAAATATTGACAGTTAAAATATATGGAAACGTATATGTGGTGATAGAAGTGATTTAAAAATCGGAAAATGCATGCCCCTGGGAGGCTGGCTGCCCTTGTAGGCCATTTTTAAACCCCCAGGAAGTACTTAATTTGTGCCGGTGGTTACCAGTGGGCAACACCAGCGCTTATTTTAGGAAACTGGGACTTGCTGCCTCCACCACTGTCCTGATCTGAAGCTGTCATGATTAGAGAGCAGCAGGAGACAGTACATCAATCCCGAAGGGCAATAGAAATAGAAGAAGGATAGCCAATTCATTGATGTTTCACCTTTCATTTTATTGGCAGCCGTTAATCTATTTCCAGAAACAACAATGTAAATATCAGAAAAACTGTTGCTCACATTCTTGGACAGTATGCATGCTGCTTTCTGGGCAGGCTGATTGTAGAGCCAATAGACAGGCAGCTATTGGAGGTGGTCAGGGGCTCTGCCAGCAGCAATGCTTCTGATGCTAAAAAAGTGAGGAAAATAAGGCCTGCCTCCCTGGTGCATACCCCATTTCTGTTTACCCTCACAAGATAATAAAAAATGTGGGGCCTGGCACTTTTTTCGGTACAAATTTAGCACTAACCTCGGGGGTCAGTTGTTTTCAGTGAAGCTGCTTTTCTCACACACCACATACCAACACATGCTACAGTCATACGGATCTTGAATGTTTTCCATTCGGAATGTGAGGTCCTGAATTTGATAACACATAGGACGACAATACCAGAATGCAAGAAAAGAAAACTCCCGGCCTGCAGGAGATACTCGTGCATGGAATATGAAAACCTAAAAGCTCTTTTAGGGCCATGCTTCTCGAATTATCATACCTACAGGTTTATTAAGGGGAATAGGAGGCTATTGAACCTACAAGCCTCAAATACGGTCCTTGTTGTGGTAAGAGGTGGAGAAAGCTGAAAGATTTCACTTTGCATAGAGCTAGAAATGAGACAGTGTTCCACATAGAGAACATTCAATAGCTTTTTTTGGAAAAACATAAGTAATATATGCAATAAATGCTGAGTGGGCTAGTGTGTGCTCCAATATTCCATTATGCACATTTCTGCCAAGCTGGGTGGATCCAGACACTTCCAGTTTAGTAATTTATTTCTTGAAAGTTGAATTTCATAATGTTCCCTATTGATGCTTAAGTGCCACATGCAAATATATAGAAATTGTAGTGGGGGGAACTGATGGGGCAGGAGGGGAAGAGAAGTAGGAAGAGGAAAGTGAATGCAGTAAAGGTAAGAGGGTGGGAAGATATCTTCCAAATATAAGATTTTAATCCAACTGTAAAGAAAGACAGTCTCTCAAGCCGAAAAAAGTTGTCAAGTACTACTAAACAGATTAATAGGTGAGTGACCATGGAAAATGGCTAGATGCGATAATCCAATTTGCGAGTGTGTATCAGGAGGAAGCAAACAAAAAGTACATTTAGTTCAGAACTGTAGGAAATTGGGTTATTGGTTGAGGGGGGTGGAATCCCCACTCTGCCAACAACCATAATCCTTGTCAGGGTGAACAACAAAAGTCCCTAAATTAACCATTGCTAACCCTCTGGTAGTTTGGTACAAAGCAGTCAGGCTTAACTTAGAGGCAATGTGTAAGGTATTTATGCAGGACACAAACAGTAATAAAGTGAAATCATAATGCAGGAAAAATCCCAAAACAATTTAGAACAATAGAGTAAATGTTAATAAATAAAATGATACCTGAACAACAAAAATCCAATCAGTAGAACTAGAGATATTCAATTTTAAACTTTTTAGTTAAAATAGCCCCAAAAAAACACACACAAACCGACACTTGCAGTAATCGGGTCACAGTAGACTTGGGGAAAAGTCACAAATCAGGCTGAATTTGATGGAGCGCGGTTTGGATACAGGGACCAGGTTAGTACTGCTGAAAAGTTACCTTCAAAATTCCAGTGCAAAGAGTTCCATTTGCGCTGAAGGAGGCCACAAGGAGTAGGCTGAGCATCGTGGATGGTCACCGCTGTAGAGAGAAGAGCAGGTCAAGCATCATGGACTGTCGCTGCCGTAGCTTTGCGCTGGCAGTCATCGCAGTCTGTCATTGCTGTAGTGTGGTGTGCAGTTCTCCTGTTGCCGATCATCGCTGGCGGTCGCTGTCAACGTGAAGAGCAGGTCTCATTGAAGCTTCATGTTGGCAGTTGTCATAGATGGCAGTCTTGGTGTGAACAGGACTGTTCGCAGTTACGAGGAGCCCAAACTACAGGAGTCTCACCTTTTCTATGGGAGGAGTACACTCTGATGCCAGCCAAGGGTCCAGGATCTGTGTAGGTACCTTTTCGGGATCAGGGGTGCAGATCCAGTTGCAGTTCCACGCAGGTCCAGTTGCAGCAAGTCAGAAGAGCAGTTCCAAGGAGGCCTCAGAAGCTTGTTGTGTCCTTGTAGCTCACAGAGGAGGTCAGCAAACTGACCCTTGGAGTCACTCGGGTAGCGTGGAATGAGAGCCAGCAGGCCCAGTCTTCATTTTCAGACAGCAAGGTAGTCCTTCAAGCACCAGGGCAGTCGTTCTGACAGCAGGGTAGTCCTTCTTCTGTAACTTTCACAGGTCCCGGAGTGTTTTGATGAGTGGCTCTGAAGGTCCAAAATTTATACCAGGTGGCAGCCTTTGTGTGGGTGGACTCCCAGTCCTAACCCTACATTTGGTTCTGGAAAGTTCTTCCCCTGTCAAGTCTCCAAACTGTCTGGGGCTGGCAAAAGGCAAGGCAGGCCTGGTGTCAGGTTCCCTTGTGCGTTTAGGAGACACAGGCTTTTGAAGTGTAAATGGGGCTGGGTACAGCCCCTCCCCAGTCATCCTGCCAGGATACCTCATCCTGTCCACACGTAAATCCCCTTAGTGTTACTGGCTGAAAGCAATACACAAACCTCAAAATTGTAACTTAGAATCCGACCTCACCATTAAAGAGGGTATTAAATTACAATTTCTTTGAGTTAAACAGCATATCTCTATCTGCTCCTAGTCCAAAGTTAGCACTTATTAAAAGTAATAAGGTAACCCAGTGTTAGTCATAGAAAGAGATAGGACTTGCAGCATTGAAAAACAACTTTAGACATTTTTCACTGCTAGGACATGTAAAACGTAAGGACACATGCCCTACTTTTTAAATACAATGCACCCTGCCCTATGATCCTTTAGAGCGTACTTTAGGGATGATTTATAAGTATTAAAAAGGAAGATTTAAGCCTGGAAAAATGTTTATTTTGCCAGCTCAAAATGGCAGTTTAAAACTGCACTGCATGCTGCAGTAGCAGACTTGAGACATGTTTTAAAAGTGTTACTGTTGTGAGTGGCACAATGAGTGCTGAAGCCCACTAGTAGCATGTACATGTAGTACCATTCATTAGGGACTTACAAATAAATTAAATGAGCCAATTAAGTGTAAGCCAATTTTACCATGTTTTAGGGAAAGAGCACAAGCACTTTAGCACTGGTTAGCAGTGGTAAAATGTACAAAGTCCCAAAGCCCACAAAAACTAAACAAATTCAGCAAACAAGAGGGGCGAAGGCAAAATGTTTGGGGGAATCTCACACCAAGGACGTCAGGTCTAACAAGAACCCATATAAAAAAAGCTACTGAGCTATTCATCAATTGTTGTACATTCAGGAATTTCAGCTCCATGTCATAGAGATGTGACCTGGAAGTTTTTATGTAGTTGATCCATATATATTCCATTCAGTCAGAAATGTGACCAAACCCAAGGCAGGAAATAAAGCACAGTACACTGCCCTGTTACCAGAGGTCATGTTCCTTTAATAGCATTAAAATTGTACCCAAGGAAAGATAACATATTTGCAATAATGCAAAGTCCTGCCAGGCTGGTCTTCTGTGAAATCAAATGCAGAATGAAAATAGGGAGTGCAGTCTTGTGAGCAAATCAATGGGAAATGATCAGAAAATAATTAAGGTCATAAAAAGAGACATATGTACCCCAACTACTCTGCATACAAGCTCCCATAATGCTCAGCATACACCTTAATGTTTTCAGAGACCGTCAGGTATAAAAGGTATTAATGTATATCTGTGTATCCGAGCAATATGGATGGTGTCTGTTCATTTGGGGTGGAAAACGTAGTTTAGAGGAGTCCAATGTTAGGACTAGATAAATGCAGGCATACCATAATTTACTAAAGCAACACAACAAGATGATGGACGGAGTGCTCAAACATTTCAAACACTCACCCCCTGTCACAGATCTGGGTTAAATCCATCGTTCTTTTGCTCACCGTGCAACCAGTTTGGACCCAGCCATATGCAAATCAGTGTTGACCCTGCTCCTCATGGAAACAGTCCAGCCCAAACTTCCAGAACAGGTTCTCCCTGGACCAGAAAAAGCATCCAGGGATTGGTTTCGGGGTATCACCCCTCATCAGCCAGGCTAGCTTGAATCCAGTGGCACAGTGAGCAACAGATCCATGTCTGGGCATACCCTTCCCGCTTAGGATGAACATAGCAACACAACAAGATGATGGACAGAGTGCTGAAACATTTCAAACACTCAAACCCAGCCAAAGATCTGGGTTAAATCCATCGCATTTTTGTTCACCATGCCACCCCAGTTTGGACCCAGCCATATGCAAGTCAGTCTTGACCTTGCTCCTCATGGGAACAGTCCAGTCCAGGTCCTCCTTGGTCCGGAAACAAGCATCCTGGGACCACTTTCAGGCTATCACTGGGGTATGACTGGGGGTGAATGTTTGACAATGTTCAGCATTCCGTCCATCATTTTCCATCATCTTTTTGTGTTGCTATAGTCGCCGTTAGTGGAAAGGGTATGCCCAGATGTGGGTCCCTTGCTCACTTTGCCACTGGATTCAAGCTAGCCTGGCTGAAGAAGGGTGATACCCTGAAACCAGTCCCAGGATGCTTGTTTTCTGGTCCAGGGAGGACCTGGCCTGGCAGATCAGGCTGGACTGTTCCCATGGGGAGCAGAGTCAAGACTGATTAGCATATGGCTGGGTCCAAACTGGGGTGGCATGGTGAGCAAAAAATGATGGATTTAATTCAGATCAGTGACTGGGGGTGAATGTCATCCATCATCTTTTTTACTGTGGCTATAATTTACTAAAGAACATGATGTAAAGCTGTACCTGCACAAATATAGCTAGGAGGCATAAAAGCATGTGTTTGCATCTGGTGGATCATATCTTCTTTGATGGAAAGAGTGGCTGTAAATTCTGTCTGTGCTATGGCTGTCTGCTTGTTAGAACATTGGTGTAGTTCTGGGAACAGACATGCCAAGATTTCAAGCCTTAGTCATAAAGTCATTAGCATATTTAATTTATAGGTGCAAGTGGCTTGATTTATATGTGAAAATTCCAGTTTAGTATCCATAAAAGGTGATATTATGCTTGCAAATCACTTTACTCAAATGTACCATCAGCCCTGGAAAGTTTCCCAGGTCCATACGTGATATGCTGCTCCAGAGCAGGTTTTCTCTTTGAATTCTTGGATGTTGTGGTCTTGTTTATTCTACTATAAACAGGACTACAAGTCCCAGAATTCAAAGAAAAACACCTGGACTGGAGTAGCACATCATGCATGGATCTGGGAAACATGGCAGCTTCGTAGCATTACTCCAATAGGGTGTAACATTACGTGAGGGCAAAGCTTTAGGGGTTCGGGTTGCTCTGGAAATATTAGGCATACCACAAGCCAACCTGTTTTTGAGTATTCACAAAACTTTGGAAGCTCTGGGTGACCAATTCCCACCCTGGAAAGAGTCTCAGATTTAGTCCTGTCAAATACAGGAGTAACTCTGTTTTCAGAGTGGGAATGGTCATGCAGCATTCCTAAAATGGGTGAGGATGTAGGAGAATGAATTTCGATATAGGAAAACGGATTTTACTTGTAAAGTAGAAAACAGAAAAAAAGTAAATTGCAAGCTAATGCAAAGCTCTTTTTGCTATACCAGCTGTACACTTTGTATAGATATGCATGTGGAACTGGCGTTGCATTCCCATAAAAGGGAGTTTGCAAATCTTTTCCTGGAGTAGTCCAGGAAAGCTGCAGCTGCTACAGCTTTCCAGGAGTATGTGTGGGAACTTGTGTGAATGACAGATATTTACAAGATTGCACTCAACTCTAGGTGTAAAGCTGAGAATCAGGCCCGTTGTTGTTGCATTAAGTTTACATTAATTTCATTAAGCAAGACCATGAGCTGCTCCCCTTCTTATGTATGTCAGTTGAATGTTTAAATGAAAGAAGAAACAGGAAATGATTGTTCTGCCTGCTTGCACTATACGGAGGATCCCACGAAACCCAGAAAGTAATTTGGTAAAAGCAGACAATCTTTCAACCTACTGATGTTAACAAATGACATATGAAACAGGTGGTGAGGAAGAAAGACATAAATCAGGCAATCGCAACATAGGAATTTGACTCAGTCAGCATTGATGAAGAAATGCTTGGAAAAGCAGCATATTCCAACCATCTTCTTTGATAATATTCTAATTTGTTACTGCATTATTGGCTGACTTGCTACAGAGAGCTTCAACTGTTTGTCCCAGACAGCATTGCATACAATACTATGAAGAGTGGCTTTAGGCCATGCCTTGTTCATTATTGGATGGCATTCTTGACTATCTCTGTTCCTTGCTCGTCATTGGATAGCTTTCCTCCCTAGTCTTGTGTTTGTCCCACCCTGGAGCAATTATCCTTGAACCTAGTATTTGATTTGTATACCTCCTGACATTATGGAAATTTGTTGTCTTTTTTTTACTTTTAGTTTTCATTGAGTACTCCATGGAGTGCATTTCCTGCTCCTTACTTCCTCAGACTCCATGTTGAGACCAAATGTGCACTCTTTCCCTTGCTCCCCTAAGCTCCCCCCTCATCACATTACTCCCACCCTGTTAGGTTATCAATCGTATACTTAATTGTTGTTCTCTATTGTTTACAAACATGTTGTATTTTCATATTCTTTATGATTGTACAATTATTTGTGTTCACTATGTAAGGGGGAAGATGTGTTGGGTTCCATCTCGTCCCACGATGGAACCAATGTTACCGGGGTAACGGAATACTTGTCAGTTGGAGGTGGTTGTTCTCCGAGTCGGAGGTCCGGCTCATCCTGTCATTGTTGTTCAAGAATAAAGGACTTTACTTCTCTTACATGCGTCCTTTTAGTGGCGACGAGTTACTGGGACAGGACGAGTCCCCCACGCAGTGTTCCACCTCGGCATCCTGTTTTCGGCTGCCTGCTTGGTGATTGTTGTGGATCATCCGCTGCTACCTGCTTGGAATCCTACACCGAAGTGTTCACGTAGTTTTCATCAGGTCGATTCAGGTTGTATCACCTGCATCTGCAGCTGTAAGTACTCTCAAAATTTATAGCGCATCTCGAGCTCTGTGCTCCTCGCTCGAGCCTCTGCGCGTGTCCTCCGACTCCGCTGACGTCATCCGCATTACGCTGCGTCAGTCGTCTCCGTCTGCCTGGAGCTTCTGTATTCCAATTCCAATGCAAAATTCACTTGTACCTCCGCCTGCCTTTTCTCCAAATCCTACTACTCCTGAATCTGATTGGGAACAGAGGAAAGAAGCTTTTGAGGCTTATTTAGATGCTTTAGATGGTGATACCTTTACACCAAAAAAGAAGTTTGCTGTTCTTCATCATTGTTTGGGTAACGAAGGTCGTAAAATTCTCAAGCACATTCCTTCTGATCCTGTTTTGGTTAGTCAAGGTGAAAGAGAAGGAGATTTTGTAGTTTTTGTAGTTGATGCCTCAGCATTAAAGGCACTAGATTTAAGATTCAAGGCAAGGAAAAACGTCATCATGGAAAGGCACAAAGTTTACAGAAGAGTTCAAATTTCTGGTGAATCAGCTGCCAGTTATGTTGGTGCATTAAGAATTCTTGCTGTTTCATGTGAATATAAGGACGTTGAAGACGAAATGATTCGTGATCAATTAGTGGAAAAAACTAATAATAAGAAGGTTCAAGAAGCCTTATTATCTAAACCCAATCTAACGTTAGAGAAAGCTGTAGAGATTGCTTCTAGAATTGAAAGCACCACGTCATTCATGAGTGAACTAACTGTTTCTGATAACAAAACCTCGGAGGTCTTGGCAGTCAAGTCCAAATATTCCAAGTTTAAAAAGAATGATGCTTCCGGAAGCACTTCTGGGTTTGCTAAAAGTTCAGATAATATTGTTAAAAAAATACTTTCAGACAGTTAGAGTGTTACCGTTGTGGCAGTCCATCTCATTTAGGAAATGCTATCTTTTGTCCTGCTAGGGACCGAACTTGTGCCAAATGTATGCAAAAAGGTCATTTCTCAAAAGTTTGTAAAGCCTCAAATAGAGTTCAGTATAGGAGAAAAGTATTAGAAATAAATCCAAAAAACATTGTCGAGGAAGATCAAGATTCAGGTGACAATGATGAAATACTCTTGATCAAAGATACTGTTGTTGATGACTCTGTTTGTCATGTTTCTTTAAATAATTTTACTAGACCATATTGTACGATCAATATTAATGGCGTTGATGTAAAATCATGGCAGATTCGGGTTCACCTTATACCTTATTGAGTGAAAAAGTTTGGCATGATCATTTCAATGGCACCCAATTATCCAATTCTATGTTGCGTCCTGTAGGCTACGGTGGCAAAACTATAGATGTAGTCGGTGAATTTTCTGCCATTCTCAAATTCCAATCCAATTCTTCCAATGGGGTCATTTATATAGCTAAGGATGACTCATGTTTATTGGGTTGGTATGATCAGAAGAATTTAGGTATATTACTCGACCCCAACAATCCTGATCAAGTTGTGTTGAGAGACAGTTACTTACCAATTATGCCTGTCTCTAAATTCAATATGTGGGAGTCACAGTTTCCTGAGGTCTTCCGCAGTGGGTTAGGTACTTTGAAGGGCTATACCCATATGATCAAACTTGTTGAAGAATCGTCTCCAGTTGCTCACAAAGTAAGAAGGGTCCCCTTAGCCTTGCGTTCTGAGTTAAAAAATGAGTTACAGAAACTTTGCGATCTAGGGGTCATTGAACCCGTTGAAAGTTCTAATTGGGTTGTCCCCATTGTCTTAGCACGCAAACCCAATGGGTCTGTCCGCATGTGTGTGGATTTGCGTGACCTAAACAAACAAATTTGGATTGATCACCACCCCTTGCCCAACATCACTGAAATGCTTTCCATTTTGCAAGGTGGTAAAGTTTTCAGTTTACTAGATATGACCTCAGCTTACCATCAAATCAATCTTCATCCTGATTGCAGACACCTGACATCCTTCATTACCCCAGAAGGCTTATTTCAATTCAAGCGCGTGCCTTTTGGGCTAGCTTCAGCCTCCGCGGTTTTTCAACGGGTGGTTGAAGGCATGTTTAAAGATGTTGAAGGTGTTCTTGCTTTTCAGGATGATGTATTAGTATTTGGCAATGATCAAATCCAACATGACAACAGGATTCGTCATGTTTTGTCCATATTAAAAGGCAAAGGTGTGACTCTCAGTACTGAGAAGTGTAAATTTGGTGTTCCTGAAATTGAATATTTAGGGTACAAACTTTCTGAGAATGGCATTGAACCTAAACTCAGTCTTGTTAAGGCTATTAACAATTTTGATATTCCAAAAAACAAGGATCAACTTAGGTCCTTCTTGGGCTTAGTTGAATTTTATTCAAGGTTTATTCCTAAATGTTCTGAGAAATCCTTTCACATGAGAAATCTTCTTAAAAAAATGTTTCTTTTGATTGGTGTAAGCTGTGTAACCAAGAATTTTCTCTTATCAAGAAGGAACTTGTTCATGCCATTCCTCTCAAGCCCTTCAACACCTCTGATGAAATTATCATCATGACTGATGCCAGCCAGTTGGGTTTAGGTGCCGTCCTCATGCAACGTAGGGATGGCAAGGATGAAATTGTAGCTTTTGCTTCAAGAAGTTTAAAGGGTGCTGAAGCATCCTATTCTGTAATCGAACGTGAAGCGTTAGCGTGCTGGTGGGGCATTGTTCATTTTAAAATGTATTTGTGGGGTTCTCATTTTACTGTTTGTGTTGATCACAAGCCTTTAGTGCAGTTATTTACCACCAAAGGCATGGAACGTGCCACGCCCAGAATTGCAAAATGGCAGTATAGGCTTCATGAATATGATTACACTGTTGAGTATATTCCTGGAGCTAAAAATGTTTTAGCGGATTGTATGTCTCGTCTGCCTAATTGCAACGAAGTGGATGAAGCTGATTCATCTGACAGTTTTGATTCTACCTTGGTATGTGCGGTGGAACCCAGTTGTAATGGTGCCATTCTGGAGAATGAGTGGCGTGCAGCTTGTGAAACTGATATCCAGATGACAGAAGTGAAAAATGGTATTCTGCAGGGTTGGTCAGAGTGGAAATCTGATGGGGTCAAGGATGATGCTTACAAGCATGTTTTTGAAGAATTTTCTATCATCGATGGTTTACTTTACCGCTCTAGTCTCCTTGTTGTGCCAGAATCTATGAGGGCCAGAGTTCTCATGTTAGCCCATGAGGGGCACATCGGTATGCGTGCCACGAAGAGGAGGATCAGCGAACATTTTTGGTGGCCTGGGCTTGATAAGAGTGTTGAACGTTTTGTCAGAGATTGCATTTTTTGTGCTGGAAGCGACAAGAGTCAAGTAACTGTTCCCAGTCCTATTGAGGCTATTGAAGTTCCCAACAAACCATGGGGAAAGATTGCCATTGATATTATTGGTCCCATGGCATTCTCTGGAGGTTTACAGGAGTATGGTATTGTTGTTATAGATTTCTACAGTCGCTGGCCTGAGATCAAGTTTGTCAGGTCTCCCAACACCTTAAGTGTCATTGAATTTTTGGAATCTATTTTCCTTAGGGAAGGGATTCCGGATGAAATTTTATCTGACAATGGTTGTCAGTTTACTTCATCTCAATTTTCTGATTTTGCCACCTTTTTAGGTATTAAGCACACCAGAACCTCCTTATATCATCCCAGGAGTAATGGTCTGGTGGAACGATTTAATAGGGTTATTAAAGATAATGTCCAGCTTGCCAAGTCCAGTGGTTTGAATTGTAAGGAGGAGTTGCGAAAGTTGTTGTGGGCTGTGCGCACTACCCCCAATGCTGACACTGATATTTCTCCCTTTTCTCTTTTACGTGGAAGATTACCTGCATCTAAATTAATTAGAGATTGGATGGGGTGTTCTTCTCCTTTCTCACAGAAAGTAGAGAGTGTGATTAAGAAGAGAATTGTTGCTCAGAACAAGTATGTGAGTGTACGGGGAAGGGAGTCAAAAGTTGCTGTTGGTGATTTTGTCAGAATCAAGGTACCTAGGATCATTGCCATAAAAGGTGCCAAGTTTGCCGCTCCGCAAAGAGTTGTGGTTGTTAAAAAAAATGTTGTTAAATTACAAAATGGTAAATGGTGGAATAAAGATAAGGTTTCCATCGCTCACGACTCTCACAGTGATAATCTTGCAGCTGGTGGCAGTGAGGATTGCGTGTCCACTTGCCTCAGCAGTCCATCTTCCAGGTTTAATCAATGTGAGAGACGTGTTTCCACCAGAATCAGATTTCCTTCTTTGAGACTTCGTAATTTCATATCTTAAATGCTACTGTATATTACATTGTTTTTTTTTGTTTGTTTTTGTACATAAGGAGGAGGATGTGTTAGGTTATCAATCGTATACTTAATTGTTGTTCTCTATTGTTTACAAACATGTTGTATTTTCATATTCTTTATGATTGTACAATTATTTGTGTTCACTATGTAAGGGGGAAGATGTGTTGGGTTCCATCTCGTTCCACGATGGAACCAATGTTACCGGGGTAACGGAATACTTGTCAGTTGGAGATGGTTGTTCTCCGAGTCGGAGGTCCGGCTCGTCCTGTCATTGCTGTTCAAGAATAAAGGACTTTACTTCTCTTACCCGCGTCCTTTTACACCCTCCCTCAGTTAATGCGATATTGTGCCCTGCTGCTGCTCAATGTTATGCTCCCTCGTTCCCTTCCTCCACCTGTCTCTCCCTGACTTTCTCTCTGCTTTCTCTTTCTCCCACACACCCCTCCTTCTCTACGCTGCCCGCTGCTAATAGCTTTGACAGCGCAGCCTACATTGGTAAGGCCACTAGCAGCAACTGACCATCTCAAATGAGTATTCGGAATACCTTCTAGATCGCTGCCAAGTTATGGGATGCAAAATGGCATGAAGCAATGTGACAGCAATCTTGAAAATGTAGCAAATAACATGTTTTATACTTCCAAGATGTCTACCACGTTGTGTTACACAACATGGGATCATGCAACTTGGTGGCAATTTTGAAAGTATTTAAAATACACCTTCGAGCTGACTGGCCAACCACTATGATTATCTAAGCATTGTCAAAGCCAATTGTGGTGACCAAACCCCACTGGCAAAGCGAGTCAGATTAGCTTGTTTATAGATTATTAGTGAAGCTATAATCCTATAATAAATATTGCAAAATAAATATTTTATAACAAACAAGCTATCCTACTCATTCTAGGTCTCGAATCCACACCATGTTGTCCCAGGTTCAAACAGAAAAATGGTCCTGTTTCACAAATAAATGCGAACAAACCACACGCCATTCATGAAAACTATTAACACCTCACAACCTGACACTCTACCCACAACTGATCTTAGTCTTTCAAAAGAGAGCAAAAGAAGAACTACAAAAGGAACCCAAAACAACTGGAATGGCACAATTATAAATGTATTTGCTGAGTTTTTATTCTCTGATTAAGTCTGTGCAAAGGTTGTGCAAGCTGTGTTACAGCACTATAACTTCACTTAGGAAATTATTGTAGCATCCGGGGGTGCATGGACAATCAGCAGAGAAATTCAACAGAGGTGTTGGATTTATGTAGCTGGTTGTTCAGTTCCCCATGTAAGCAAGCATGGTTTGTGTTAGAATACATTATAATCTTTGTGAAGTTTATTTATGTGATCTGTTGCCTTTGTGTACCTCCTATGGTGTACAGATGTTTGCTAATAGTTTTGGCCTCAGCCATGGACACAGTGTGTTAAATGTAGACGCCTGTACCAACAGTAAAGTGCCAAAGAAGTACCAAAATGCTCATTTTAATGTCTGCAAAACAAACAAAGGATTTGTAAAAATCATCTTGAAGAAGCAACTTTAAGAAACTGTTTAAACTCTAATACACTGTACAATAAAGGCTTCAGAAAAGGCATCCCGAGTTGCTTGTATCTCAAACATCATAAACGGTCTCGAAATGTGGTTAAATTACTCCGAATACCAAATGTGGTGCAGAGGGAGACATAAAAGGGAATTCCTACTGCCATCTCTACCACATAAGATACTTGCAGATACTCAAGTATGATGAGGTAGCAATAATGTGCATTCAAGTTCAACAATTCATTCTTGCATTAAGCAGCACAGGGCTGATATCTCACAATTCACTTACTGTTTTTTGGATGCTTATAGCACTTTTTGCTTTTTCCGCCATGTCCAGGTGTACCTTTCTTTATCCCTGTTGGATCAGTGCATAGAAGACACAATGTATCCTGCTAAGTTCCTTCCAAATCTAATTGGCTATAGATGATAAAATTGCATATGACTAGGTGTAGTGAGGAGGCACTGCGATCTGTAGGTCTTCAACATACCACATAATAAACACATGGGGTATTCTATAACTCAGGGACACAATGTGCAAAAGCATATGTCCACCCCCCTTCCATGCTGTCAACCACATAACATGACAGAAGAATACCACACACCTGCCTTCTTTTCAACAAATAATCACACAATGATAACAAATCACTAGTGCACAAATACTCAATAGCAAATTGAAAAGGACCAATAAGAGACAACAAAGAACCCCTCACAAAATAAGTTGGATAATAATAAAATCTTAACATCTATCAGTTAATTTCATCAAACTGAACCTCTCTTTGGTTGACACCCAGGTGTCCCCAAATCCAGGTAAGTTCTCATACCCAAACTAACAGATGCCTCTTTTTACTTGACATGTTGCAATTGCTCTCCTCCAACACTGCAGAATCGCTCCCAATATCAAGTCAGGAGAATTCTATAAAAGAATACACAACACTATCCTCAACCTTTCTACTTAACCTAGAAGACTTCACTTGACACCCACCATCTCCTTTAACACCACAAAAGGATATCCTACGCGAATCGAACCATTTTTGATCCTCATCAGACCATACAAAACATCTGTCTTTCTAACAAGATATGACTAGTTTGGTGATCCTTTCCTCGATTTATCAGGTAACTTGATCCTTACCCATTGACTCACCTTGATTTCCTTTACTTTTACCTTCCCCTTCCTTCTGTTCACATGGCTGCACATCTTGTACTTGTTAACCCTGCTTCTGTTTCTGAACTTCCCAAACTCCGATTCTAAGGAATTCCTTGAATTGTTTCTGAACCACCAGGAACACTAGATTGGCCTGGATTTACGTCCTGTCAGGAGAATGACCTGTAGGAGAATGTGGAGCAGTGTGGTATGACAAAACAGGCACCTGCACAAGCTTCTTCCAAGAAAACCTTCCTTTCATGGCCACCTGGATGGACTCATTAGACCCTAATAATGCGCTGGATAGACCCATTTGAATCAGTCTGATAAACTGCAACCCTTGTGTGTTGAATGTCACAGTGACTCAAGATCTCCTTCATCTTTCCACTAACAAATTATGAACCAATATCTATAACCATATGTTTAGGTAAATTCTTGTGACAGAAAATGTCCTCCAGAAACATGATCACACAGCAATAGTGGTAATCCTCTCAATCATCCATAGTTCTGGCCACTGTGAGAAGTAATCAACTGCCACCACCTCATAGATTTCCTTCCTTGGCCTAAATGTAAGTGGACCAATTATATCCATTACAATCTTAAGCAAGGCCCATCAGGTAGCTCAATTGGTTGTGACACAGCTGAACATGGTTTGACAGATTAGTCCCTGGATCTACACAGTTTATAATCACAAGCCCAACTGGCTGTCATCTTATCCACTCTTCGCAACCAATAATTTTCCCTGACTCCCCATTTTGTCCCGAACATACCAAGGTGTCCATCATAACTTTTCGATACAATACTTTTTCTCAAACCAAATGGATGAGTAGTCTTATCTCTCCACAATAATATTCTCATTCTACACTCAATTGTCTTAGGTGTTTACAAAATGAGCATAAATCACCTTGCGGTTTGTGTTCACCAGGCCAACCCTCTTTTAGGTATTTGAATACCAAGTTAGTGGCAACATCCAGCTGCATTTCCTATTCTTCTTATCTTCTGAAATCACTTTGTTGAAATCTGAGCTCAATCTCGCCTTCCCATTTTTGTAGGCATGCACCACCTCATGCACAAAGTGACCTTCATCAAACATTTCTGTAAAAAGAGATGAGATATACAATCAGTATGGACTTCATTCTTCCCACATACATATTCAATAGTAAATTGATAGTCTTGCAGATTTTGTCCAGTAACCTATCAAGTTATGTTGTGAGCATTGTACCCCATACCAATAATAATACACTCATTAAAGGCTTATGATCAGTTCATAGGAAACCTTCAGAACCCATAGGAACATAAGGTAGTGTTCTGCAGCCTAAGGACATGCAAGAGGTTCTTTTTCATTTTCAGAAGTGTCTTTCAGCCCCATGCAATGTTCTTGAGCTATATTCTATAATCATTTCATGCTGACCTTGATGCTGTGACAAAACTGCCACAATATCTGGGTTGTTATACATACACATGCATATGTATACATTATACATTCTTTACCCACACAAAACATATTAAGTCATGAATGGATGTCAAGCAGTTGAGCAGGCGAGAGCAGTTGAGCAGGTGAGAGCGGTTGAGCAGGTGAGAGCAGTTGAGCAAAGGAGGAGGAGAAGCATGGTTGGAACGTCTGGCGGTGCTGTGCCTCGGATTCGATCATGGTCCATGCCTGCTTGTGTCAGCCACCACCAAACCACACTAAACTATTCATGCCAAATGAAATGATACACAAGGCCATAGCCAAGGCCGTGGCTGCAACTGCAGCCCATCCGCTGTTGGCAATGTGGTGGGGGAAATGGTCCAACCCTGTTAACTTGTCTGCTCGGAGTGGGTGGGCTGTCTTAGCATGGCTAACCGGGCTTGGGAGTAGGCTCCTCCCCATACACCGCCGACAGGTTCCCCAGGCCAAAACCCCCTCCTGACGACCTATCAGTTCCCTCCAGGTCTGGGGGGGCAGTGTGGCTCCAGCTCAACTCCCAGTGAGCCTGACCGAGTCTGACCGCCCGCACTAATCAACCCTGTTTGGCAGCGCATAGAAGTGCCAGAAGAGCACATGTGAACGTCAGGTGGCTGAAGACTCATCTAATTTATATTTCCAATCCCCTAGATACTCTGGCCAGGCCTTGAATTATCGTGCCTGGAAAGGAGACCTCTACCACACTACAGTACTGCATGCTGCCACAGGTATGATGTGCACTTGTCCTTCCAGCCCACTTTAATCCACTGTGCAGCACTACTCTTCGTGACTGGCCCATCAACCATTATGAAGTTCATCTAACCTGCAGCTGATTGAAGATTAGAAGCCTTGAGGTACTGGGGGCAGGTCCTAGGCCCCAGGTCCCGGCCCAGGCTCTGGCTCATAGGGTGGCTAGTTAGCAACGCCACTTAGGGTACAACCCAGTGTCATGGAGACGGCCCCGCTAGGTTGGGGTGTAGTTTGTAAGGCTGGTGTTGGTCCCCCACTTCAACTAATTTACCTCAACTTTACTGACGCCGTGTTGAACTGAGACTGATCACTGCTGCTAGGTTGACCTTTGTTTTGTCACAGCAACAGCTGTCAACACATCACACCAATAGTAACATTGTCAAAAGAACAACTTCCCATTATGTGTGGAAATAACCAGCTCGCCAAACAAGAGTCCCAGTGAAAATGAGATCAGGAATAGTTAGGCAGCAACCTGTGCACAAATAGAAACGCGCAAGTCAAAAAAGGAATCCCAGAAACTCAAGGCCAGTCAATGCAACAACAACATTAAAATCAAGGCAAATTCTGGATAGCCCTTTGATGTCACCTATACAGATGTTCTTTGGAAACAAGGACCAAAATCACAGATTTACTTTTCTTAAAAAACCACAGGCAGCAATTTTCTCATCATCTAAGACCCTAACAGGCCTTCAAACACCACTAACACCTGAAAAAATTGGCTTAATAACGAGGATGCCGGAACAACGGTTTAATTCAGAATCAGCTCCGGTGGCAAAGCTAAATCTGCCCAAATAGAACCCTATCAATGGGCCAGGCTTAAAGGCAGTTACAATCCAAGCCCAAGTACACTCTTCAAGCCACTCTCATTCAACCCCCAAAACCAACGAAGATCGGGTCAACCCACAAATAACCAATAGCAACCCTATGGGATTTGTGGAGGAGCCAGATAGTTCCTGGCTATGTTCACATTTGATATCAAGCAATGCTGACCTGGTGCAAGCAATGGAAGTAAAATCAATAAATCTGGCTTATGCGGTAAAAACTCAAGAACAACAAGACATCAATGCAATAGGGAGGTCGCGACAATATACCCAGGGAGACTCAGATGCAGAAAAATCACAAAACCTTTCTCCAAAGGCCTCAACAATACTCCAAAGGACAAATGTAGAAAAACCTAAACCAACTTACTGCATAACATCCAAACCGATGACATAAGGTTGCCAACTACCACACATGTCATGGAAAAGGAACCGTCAATTAGGATCACAGGCCAAAATGATAATAACAATGGAAATCCCTTGATACCCTACGTCACATTGGTAAATGTTTTACACTCACTCGAAAGGCTCCACGCTGGACTGGATCATCTCAAAGGAAATGGCGATCAGGCTAACCTCAATTGCTCCGTGTGACTGGTCAGACCACCACGCTATTTCCTTCCAAATACCGGGCGTTCCTACGAAAAGATCAGTGCAATTAGTGAAACAGAAACTATGGCTCTGGGACACTAAACTATGAGAAGCTAGCAGCACAATGCAAGTTGGATCTCCCCCTTCACCCCAAGCTATCAAATGTCTGCGAACTTACAGACCACTACAACTCAACAATGACAATGACAATTGACTCACTAGCCCCGTTAAAACTAAAAAGAACTCAGGCTAAAGACAAAAATCCCTGGTTCAATGGGTCCCTAAACAACGAAAGGAGAAATATTCGACTAACAGAAAGGAATTAGAAACAACACCACTCCTCCCCCAGCTAAAACTTTTTAGAAAGACCAGAAATGTGTACAATAAGAGCATTCTCAAATCTAAAAGAATTCTTTAGGCTGGAACTGGAGAACGCTAAGAACAGACCTCGTAAGCTCTTTCAAATGGTCAAACAGCAATCGAACAAACTGGCAAAAACCTCTAAAGAAACAGCGAAATCCCTAATAAGCTGTGATAAGTTCTCCTCCTTCTTCTCGGCCAAAATCAACTCTCTGGGAAACGAGTTGAATTCTGCCCCTATCGTCCACTCACATCCTTCGGTGACACCCCCAAAAGTTGCTACACACTCCCTACAGGCGGTACCCAAAAACCAAGCCCACTGGACTACCTTCAACTTATATGACGACCATCCCATATCAAAAACTCTTTCGTCCATAAAACCGAACAACCACTTCAATGACCCGCTCCCATCCAACTGCTTATCCGCAGCCAACCAATTTATCATCCCCATCTGGACCACAATAATCAACGTTTCCCTAATGCAAGGGTCCATACCAGACTCTCTAAAAGCTGGCCAAGTCATCCCCATTTTAAAGAAACCCACACTGATTCCTGCTGAACCGGACAATTTCAGACCAATATCTAATATTCCTCTACTAGCGAAATTACTGGAGAAATGTGTGCAACAACAACTCAGCCAACACATCGTCACATTCAACCTGCTAGACGAAAGCCAATCTGGTTTCAGGCCAGATCACAGTACTGAAACTACTATTCTCCATATAGTAGATGACGCCCTCCATGTCTCTTAATTCTTTTGGATCTGTCATCGGCGTTTGACACAGTTAACCATGACAAGCTATTAGAACGTCCGGAAAATAGGATGGGACTAGGGGGAACCGTTCTGGAATGGTTCAAATTTATCTACAGAACCGGTCCCAGAGATTCTTAGTTAATTGTAATTTATCCTCCCCTTCCCCAATTACGATTGGTGTCCCCCAAGGCTCAACTCTATCCCCAACTCTTTTTAACCTTTATTTGGAACCATTAGCTGAAATTATATGTATTGCCAACATCTCTTTCCACATGTACGCAGACGACACTCAGATCTACATCAAAATTTCATCCCTAGAGGAGATCAAAACAATGAACGAGGCTCTAAAGCTGACTGTTCAATGGCTTGCTAGCAACCAACTCAAACTTAATGTGCAAAAAACTAAGGGGCATATTAGCAAGAAGAGGCGATAATCATCGCTAACCCTGCTTAGCGTGATTTTTTTTATCGCCGGCTATCGCTGGAATATATCGCCACGCTAACGCTGTATTAGCAACGATTAGCGCTATGGCGATGAATATTCCAGCGATAAGCGAGGAAATGGGCCAACATCGCTGAAAAACCAGCGATGTTGCATGGAGAAGGAGAACACCTTGCTGATACGACCCTGTGGTCGTATCAGCATAATCCACCCCCCATGTTAGGTATGGCTAACACCTGCTAATTGCAGGTGTTAAATAAATGGCGATGACCCCGGTTAGCGCGACTTTTCACGTCGCTAACTGGGGCCATGGCCACCTTGCTAATAGGCGATAGGCCTGTTAGCGAGTGTTTCCCAGGTTTGTTCATCGGGAACGCCCACTTTGCATGTCATTAGCGATAAATATCGCTGACATGCAAAGCGGTAAAAAAACGGGCGCTAATGCCCGCAAACTGTCGCTAACTGCTGTTAGAGACAGTTTGCTGATAGGGCGATATAAATATCGCCGCTTTAGCGGCAAAAAGTGCTGCTAAAGCGGCGATAGTGCCCTTGCTAATATGCCCCTGAATTCCTACTAATTTCCCCTCTGAAAAGCTCCTCTAACATACTTGAATGGACCAACTCGATCACCGCGCTGAACTGCACCCGACCATAGTGGATTCAGCCAAATTACTAGGAATCACACTGGACAAAAACCTGAATATGCGAGCCCACATCAACACACTGGCCAAAATTGCCAGGTTTCACCTGAGCTACCTGAGAAATCTTAAACCATTCGGCAATACATCGGACCTTAAAATGGCAGTACAGGCATTAGTTATCTCTAGGATCGAATATGGATGCTCAACCTTATCTGGCCTCCCCAAGATCTCAACAGCTCCCCTAAAGGCATGTCTTAATGCGCCGCAAGACTCCTAACAGGCTCAAAAACAATTCAACCACATTTCACCGCACCTGAAGGCGCTGAACTGGCTTCCGTACAAAGCCAGGATCCAACTCAAACTGGCCTGTATCACCCACAAAGCGGTATACTCTAAGTCTCCTGCGTAACTTGCTTCGAAAATCATGGTTTCTGGAGGAGGCAGGCACTCCCGGTGTGCCAGGGATCTTGTGCTGAAACCACCCCTCTTCTGGAAGAAAAAAACATACAACAGAGCCTTCTCTGGGGCTGCACCCAGAATCTGGAACTCCCTGCCACCCAACATCAAAAGAATACCATCTCTGTCGAGATTCAAAAAGGAAGCGAAGACTTTCCTAATGTGTAAATTCCTATCTTAAACTCTCTCAGTGCATCTACAATTTCAGCAGCCCAGCGATATGCTACTGTTCTGTACTTGAGCTCTACCAGGGCTAGCCGATCTTGTTTTCATATATGTAACCCACGCGATTCTTATTTCATTGTCGTTGCTTACCACGCTGCATCATTTTTGCCTCACTGTCTCTTTAAGGGGCTAAGGCTGGTGTAGTGCAGTCTTCCTCTGCTCCTGCCAACGTTTTGTTTTAACTCCCCCAACTGTACTCTTGTTTGCCACTCCTACTCCTTGTAAATGGCTTGTTAGCTCTGCACAGTATTTGTTTGATCGCCTGCTCCAATACTGTATTTAACTTGTTATTGTGGAATCTTGTAAATAACTTCTATCGATGTAAAGTGCTCTGATACCCTGACGGGTCATGTTCGCGCTATACAAAACACTAAATAAATAAATAAATAAAATAAAACAAGCCTCGATTGAGGCCCTCAATATGCAGTCTGCTAAACTAGACATTCAGATAGTGCTTATGAATATGATGTCCTCTCACATCTCTGGAATCAATGCAAAAATGCAAAAACTAACGATGTAATAACCAGGGCTCAAGCAATTCATCTGCCGTCACAATCCAACTGTGCTTGTGGCCCAATAATTGACAAATTAAGCTCCATACCACAGATTCTAGCATGTATAATAGAGACAAAGAAACTAACAATTGCCAATGAAGCTATCCTCAATGCCAAAATTCAAAAACCTATGAAACAGCTACACAAACCAGCAGGAGTCCAACACCAAGCCACAGGGGCATGCTTGCCGCCTGGGGAAGAACACGAGTTACCACAAAATTGAACCAGTGTGGAAGAAATGATGCAATCGATGCAACAGCCGTTGAAAAGTAGAACCATCAAACCACCCAAAAAATAATGAGACTACACAGGGAACAAAGCAAGCTACGCAGCAACCATCAAGTGATACAGGTCCAAAGCAATCAGAACAGGCATGCAAACCAAAAGGCAGAAAAACATGCCAGGAATAAACATCTGTTTCTGATGATGGATGAGTCCACCAGACTTTGCCTGCTCTTCTTAAAAAAGCAGGAACGAGACGAAGCCATCAATACAAATTCGCCAATCGATCCGCACCCAACTACTGCAACGGAGGAGGAACCCAATGCCTCTGAGTCACTGGATACAATGGTCTCACCTAAAGGAATTGTTACCACCAAAGCAACTCAAGCCTACAGTAATAACAGCTGCCACTGATGGTGGAATACAACTATGAAATACCCCGCAGCATATATTGCAGACTGTTCTATCAACAGGTTCAAGCAGGACCAGTCCCAGACCAAATCATGGAAAAGGAATAAGCGTGCAAAGCATCTCACAACCAGCACAGGGTCTACCGCCACTAATGGGGCTCAATGCTAGGGCTAAGACACAAGTCCCAAAGAGTAAACTGCTGCCCAAGACTATGATGCTTCAAAATGCACCATAGCCAAGTGTAGTAAGTAATCAAGAAGCTGCCTCAATCCCCAACAGCCACAAAATGCATGAAATACCCCCTGGGTGAGGGATGGAAAGATCACCTGATTGACACATCGGAGGGCTTAAAACTATCAGTCAACATCGTGAATCACGGCACGAAGTCCTAACTGAGATCAGTGAAGATAAATCCAAACAACCAAAAAATCATTCAATCAAGTCACATAAACTCAGATCAACATAAGAACAACTCAACCACAAAGTAGAGGACAAAACAGCAAATTCTCCTAAAACCTGAATACGATTAAAAAGGGCCCAAAGACAGCCTGAACAGGGGAAACATAATGAGACTTTTCTCAGAAATTCCTGGTTTAGCACACCTCCAGTCTACTGAACATTGAAATTTATTCCTAATGAAGATCGCAACCTTGCAGAATATACACTCGCCACATGGAGATCAGAATCAATATCTCTTTCAGTCCTGAATTTTAAATAACAGTTTGAGGCATGGGGCATTGCACTGACAAAACACACAAAGCCACAGTACCCAATTCCCCCAAATCTGGATGATTAAGGATAAAACGGCAAACTGAAAAAGCCCCCACATACTCATTCTTGCGGGGTTCCTTGGGCCTTTAAACTACAACAACATTGTGGCAACCTGGAAACAAAAATAAATCCAATCCAACCCCAGCCAAGAGGAGCTGGCTTCCATCTATCTTAAATGCTACACGAAGGGAATGACTCCGACCTCAACGACTTAGGGTTCCTGAAGGCGCCGAATTGCACCTTGTCTCCTGGAATATAACAGGGGCAAGACCCCTTCTCCAAGATGGAACACCACCTAGGAATTTGGAGACGTAAAAAGTCATCACACTACAACAAACATGGGCAACTGAACCTCTGCCACTGGAAGGTTACATGCAACATTATGTGAAGGTGACAAAAATAAAATGCCACAGGAGACCCAAAGGCAACCTTGCAGTTTACGTGCAATGGCCCTAAACATCAAGTCAGAACAACTTCCATCACCAGACCCTGGCCTACAATTTGTTAAGTTAAGCAAGTGGAGTAGGCAAGTAACAAATCCAGTTTTGTTGCTCAATATGTACGCGCACCTCAATCCAAAGGAAAAGCAAGCATTCTACACAGTGCTAATCTCCAAGGTAGCAGAAGTCAGGCACGATAATGCTTCATGACTATTTCTGATGGGAGATTTAAATGACAACCTAATTTACACCCCCAATGAGGATGAATAAATACACACTGAAAACGCATTCTGGTATTTACAACAGCAGTTCTATTATTCACAAAGGCGACATGACAGAAAAGGTCAACATTTTGTACTATCCCTAGAACTCCTAGGGTTGAGAGTCATAAATGGCAGAACAACTAAAGACACCACTCCAAAATACACATATCACAGTGCTACTGCACAATCTATTATAGATTAAACAATCATATCCATTTCACAGATGCTGTACTTATTGTCATGCTCAATTAAATACACAACCCTCAGTGATCACTCCTATCAGCAGCTAACCCTGGGCATAAACCCCCAGAAGCATAACTATACTATAGCTGAACTTGGTCTTTTAAAATCAACAAACTTAAGACGTCTGAGGTGGTCAAACAATTCTCTACAAGGTTTGCCCCGACTAGCAAAACAGGTATTAGAGGGCAGCATCGCAACTGCCATCAACTAATTGGACGCATGGAGGGATTAAACAGACACACTAAAACACATGCCCCTCAGTTTAAACAGAACAGGAGGAACACAGGCATAGGTGCCATCGGTCTTTCATGTAAATGCCAAACACTTGAAAGGGAACTAAGAAAATCAATTCGAAACTTGAAGACAACAGATATTCATCCTGCTTCATGGGGAAAAGTAAGGCTACTAAGAAAACAATACAAAAAGGAACTGTGCAGACTAATTCCAGGATATTTTGGGAGATCGTAAATAGCGTTGGAAGACCAAACAACCCAATAAACAATTCAAATGTCCCAGAGTAGGTATAGGTAGATCACCTGGCCAAGATGTTTAATGACGGTTGTTGCCCAATGCTACAGAGTTAAGTGCCTCTAGGAATCAACAGAGTCGCGCTAGTGCTCCACACGAAGTTGAAACACACACAACTCTCATAATAAAGGATACAAACAATCTAGAAGCCTCAGGTAACTGCTGCCCTAACTCAATCGTGGATAAGCTTAAGCAGCAGTGTTACACCCCAAATGAAGTAGAAAAAGTAATGATTATGGGGCGAAGCGATGGAGCCCCTGGGCCAAATGGCATCCCACAGGCCATTTATAAACAAGTTCCTGAGTATTGGGCACAATCGCTATCTAGCTTATACAAAGAGATCGAGCTCTCAGGCATTATCCCAATGAGCTGGAGAGGATCTATAATCAATCCCATCTTTAAAGCGGGGACCACACTAATCCAGCCAATTACAGGCTGATAGCATTAATAGATGAAGAAGCAAAATACTATGCATCGTTAATCCTCGTTGACCTTGTAGAGTGGTCTGACAGAAACAATCTGGTTCCAGTAAACCAGATTGGATTCATAAGAGGAATCGGTGCGACTATGAGCATTATAGCACACTCCCTCATGCGTATAGTTGCAAACGAAAGCGACAAAAACAGCACCTCTGCTTTGTAGATCTGAAAGCAGCTTTTGACCTTGTCGACCGAGGCATCTTACTGATGAAACTAAGGAAATGAAACTTCCCAGCTAAGACACTGCGAGCCATTGAATTACTATACTTGCAAACCTTGATTCAAGTCAAACTGGGCGATGGCGCAAGGATTTCTAGGAAGATTGCCACAAATAAAGGCCTAAATCAGGGGTGCATACTGGCACCACATCTTTTTAGCCTATTTATGTGAGACTTAATGCCAAGACTAGATCAGGTAAATTCACACTCACCGCACCGTATCACACCTTGCATATGCGGATGATGTCTTCCTACTCAGTTTAACCAAAGTTGGGCTGCAAAAATTAGTGACCGAATTGCCCTAATATTAAGCCTGGGCAAAGCACTACGCTACGCTCGCGTAGTTTGCGAAGTTTGCGCTACTTCGCACTACGCGAATTGCACGTAGCACAGTGAAAACACGCATAGCGTAGCGGTCATTTTTTGCTTGCTCGCGGTCCTCAACGTCAAGTTGGCGACCGCGAGCAAGCAAAATGACATCCCGGCAAGACTTTTTCCTTGTTCGCGATCAGCAACATCAAGTTGCCGATCGCGAGCGTGGAAAAAAAACCTCCTGGCGAGATTCTCAACGCGGGGAGGTCAGGTTTCTCATTGCGAGTGGTTGCGCATGCTTGCGACCGCTCGCGATGAGAAACTACCAGTCTGTGCAATCAGTGCGAACAGCATTTTGCACAGTGCACTACGCAGTTCGCGTAGCTACGCGTAGCTCGCGTAGTGCGAGGTGCACTTCACGTAGCTTCGCGTAGCGCAACTTCGCGAACTACGCCCAGGGTTAATATTAGGTACTGCGTAGTGCACTGTGCAAAATGCTGTTCGCACTGATTGCACAGTGCCGGATGCTTGTCCGCACTGTGCAATCATTGAAAACGGCATCTTGCACAGTGGGAGCTGTCTTTTACTGCCGCTCGAGTAGATTTTTACTCGAGCGGCAGCTTTCTCAACGCGGACTGGTAGTTTCTCATCGCGAGCGGTCGCAAGCATGCTTGTTTTCCGGTCCAGGGAGGACCTGGCCGGCAGTTTGGACTGGACTGTTCCCATGGGGAACAGGGTCAAGGCTGATTTGCATATGGCTGGGTCCAAACTGGAATGGCATGACTGGGACCAGTTTCGGGGCATCATACCTCATCAGCCAGACTAGCTTGTTGTGTTTGCTACGTTCACCCTGGGTGGCCAGGGGTATGCCCAGAAGTGTGTCCCTTACTTGCTGTGCCACTGGATTCAAGCTAGCCTGGCTGATGAGGGGGGAACCCCCGAAACCGGTCCCAGGATGCTTGTTTTCAGTCCAGGGAGAACCTGGCCTGGAAGTTCGGCTGGATTGTTCCCATGAGCAGCAGGTTCAAGGCTGGTTTGCATATGGCGGGCTCCAAACTGGGGTTGCATAGTGAGCAAAAGAACGATGGATTAAACCCAGATCTGTGACTCTGGGTGAGTGCTTGAAAGGGGTCAGCACTAGGTCCATCACCTTGTTGTGTTTGCTTAATCTATTTTACTGACATCACGTGGTATCACTTTTAGATGATACAACTGAGCTCCTTGAGCTATGTTGTTTGGGTTGAAAAGAATGCAAGAGGGCTGATACATCCCTAGTACAGGCCACTGAATATATGGCTATAGATGAAGCGTAAATGTCAGGCCATTCAGTGAACATGCAAACTGAACATGAAGAGAAACCTATCGGTAGCATCTCTTTATGTAACAGATTGTAAGAAGATTAAATAGCACTGACCAGAAAAGAGTGACTCATGTATCCTGTAGTAAAATGATGCTACAATCACAAACAAATTTAATGATACCACAAGTGTTTGTGCTCAAAGTGAGAAACAACTGCTGGAATCAGTGTTCGTGCAACAATGTCCATAGATGATCCCTCTCTCTAAGCACTTTTCTCTGGATACATTGTGCCAGAAAAATCTCAAAGGGGCAGTTTTTTCCACAAAACCTGTTAAACACAAGTTGGCTGCAAATTTCAATTTGAAGCCAAACTGCATTTTCTTGACTGAAACACAAGCCATATGCCCTGCATAAGAATGTATGGACAACTGTTCATATTTTGTATATTTTGAACCACATACCAGAATAATATAAAGAATGTTAGTATTACTAGTGACAACCCACAGTGTCTAGCAAATTGACTATTGGGAGCACATGGGCCGGCAACCAATTGCAAAGACAGGGAGATTGCGCCTGCAAAGGATGTTGCCTGCGGGACTCTCTTTCTCTGCTTTCCAGATACTAGAAGTCCTTGTACCTTCCCAGTGAAGAAATGATTATGGAACTACGTACGGAAAAACCTGGTTTAGTCACCACCTATATTTATTGCTACTACAATTTTTTTAGAGCCTTCGAGGATTCTTTTTAGAAATTAACATATTTCGTACCTATGCATTTGTTTCAAATAGTTTTTAAAAAAGGCCTACAAGTTCAACAAAAAGATAGGTTTGTATTTTCAGTGAGTTTCAATTGTAAAACATATCACCCAAATACAAATCTTTGAATATATTCTACCATAAGACACAAAATAAAGAAAACGTGTGTAGAACGATTTTTGTTCTGGAATCATAATGCTATTTTTCGACTGACCCCTGATAGAAATTCTGAATAGATTGAACACCCTACTTTCCAATCTTTATTGTGTATCAAATCAATCCTATTTCTTATAGGGTCAACATGTTTGCCCCCTTTGCTTTTTTGGAAGGCTACAGTCAGATAGAAGTGGAATTAGCAAAAGCACAATTGGTCTAAATAGAGTGCTGCCAGTGCAGTTGTTATCTCTACGTGTCATTGTTGTTTTTATTTAGTTAAGAGTAGGAAAAGTCTTTAAAGAAGTGGTCTTAAGTATAAAGGTGTGATGGCACTCAGAGCAAATGATTATGGGCCTGCTTATGATCTTGGCAGATGGGATACTCAGTCACAAACTTGTTAGATATCCCATCTGCCATATTGCAAGTTCCATAGGATATAATGGAATTGTAATTTTGCGGGCGGGATATCTGTCACGTTTGTGACGGAGTAACCTTTCCACCAAGACCGTAATCAGGCCCGATATGTTTGCATTGTTACTTTCATGTAGTAAACTTGTAGCATTTACTTGCTGCTTTGTCAGTTGTTTATTGGTCCAAGAGATGGCAGGCTTGCAGATGGGAGTGCCCATCACGCATGAGAGGGGTTCTTCTTCATTGTACAGTGCTCTTTGCCATGTGTGCAAAAAACATTTGAATTGATTGCGGCCCAATGTAAGAGCCAGTAACAAACAGACAGGCCAGCAGGAACACTGCATGGTGGGGATGGATGATACATCAACAAAAGTTTCCCAATCTCTGTAGTTATTTCTATGCCCTGCACCACATTTAGCCCCATGGTCCAATGAACATGATGGGACAAAATATGGTGAATTCCAGGTGAAGAATTCTTCTTGATTCAGTATCAACATAATATGTATGATATGAAACTCATTTTTTTGATATACTGTACTTTAGGCCTGGGCGGAAAACTACGCTACGCTCGCGGAGTGTGCGTAGTTTGCGCAACTACGCGCATCGCACGTAGCACAGTGCAAAAACTCGTAGCGTAGCGGGCATTTTTTGCTTGCTCGCGGTCCTCAACGTCAAGTTGGCGACCGCGAGCGAGCAAAATCAACATCCCGGCGAGACTTTTTCCTCGTTCGCGATCGGCAACATCAAGTTGCTGATCGCGAGCGTGGAAAATAAATCTCCCGCCGAGATTCTCAACGTGGGGAGGTCAGGTTTCTCATTGCGAGTGGTCGCGTATGCTCGCGACCGCTCGCGATGAGAAACTACCAGTCCGCGTTGAGAAATCTGCCGCTCGAGTACAAATCTACTCGAGCGGCAGAAAACGACCGCTTGCACTGTGCATGATGCCGTTCGCAATGATTGCACAGTGCAGACAAGCATCCGGCACTGTGCAATCATTGCGAACAGCATTTCCCTACCGCACTACGCAGTTCGCGTAGCTACGCGTAGCGCGCGTAGTGCAAAGTACACTTCGCGTAACTACGCGTAGCGCGACTACGCGAACTACGCCCAGGGTAACTGTACTTTACTAAAGTTATATGCATGCCCGTCTGCAAGAAACAGGTTCCATAAATTACCAAACACACAAAAGGTGATGGGAGGAATGATTCAAAATAGTCTAACCCGCTGGCAATTGCTATAGATAGCATTCAATCCCATCATTTGTCTTCCACTTTGCCACTCTAGACAAAGGCCCACCTTATGCAAATCAGGTCTGACCCTGCTCCTCATGGGAGCAATCCATCCTGAACTGCCAGGTGAGCAGTGGCGGCTCCTCCGCAAAGGCGGAGGAGAGTAGCCCCACTGCATTTTTGCAGTGACACAAAGAGAAAATAAAATGATAACTTTTCTCATTATCATTTTATTTTCTTCTACTTCCACCCACTTTGTGTTAGGGGTGGGGGCAGGGGAGGAATGGTAGCTCCCTCCAAAGTGCGCAGTGATTGCTTGGCCCTCTCTGGCCGCCCAAAACAGTCTTGCGCGCTTCGCATGTTCTCCATGCAGGCTGCATTACAGCCTACATGGAGAACATGCCCATATCCCCTGTCAGCGTCTGAGCGCCGAAACACAGCGCTCAGACCAATCACAATGTTGCTAAGGCAGAGTTGTGACTGGCTGACTGGTTGCCTGGGTGTGCTTCCGGTAAGGTAGAGCGAGGGAGGACTATGGAGGCGAGGAAGCGGCGAGAAGGTACGTTTTTATTTTTTTTATTCCCTACCTCCCACGTCCTCTTCCCCTCCTGCCCCAGCTCCCCTACCTCCAATCAGTGCCGGCCGCCGCTGCAGGTGAGGCACCCTGCAGGGGCCAATACAAGCAGCCCAAACCAGTTCTGGGCTTATTAGGCCTTTGTCAGTGAGGTTTACCTTAGCTTGTACGGCGCAGCTAGCGAGGGACCCACACCTTGGCATGACCATGGCCAGTTAGAGCAATACACCAAACACATAACTGGTATTTAAAAAAAAATGCTCGCAAATAGTCTCACCCATTGCCAATTGCCCTGAGTAGTGTTTCCAACCCATCGTTTTTCACCCACTCTGTCACTCTAGACAGATAATCGCCATAATAAATCAGTACTGAATGTGCTCCTCTTGGGAGCAGCCTACCCTGAACTGCCAGATGAGGCCGCCTCCAGAATGGAACCCTGGCAACTCCAGACCCGTAGAAGCCTTGTTAGGCCTCCACAGTGGAGTACAGCTTGTAACCATTGGCACGGCAAACAATGGACCTGTCTGGCCCCTCACGGCATTACATCAAACACCCAAAAGGCGGTGAGGAATGCATGTAGTCTAACCCACTAGCAGTCGCTATGGGTAGCATTCCAATCTATAAATTACCATTCATTATGTTAAAACACGTTTACTTCCTCAGAACCTTTGAGCTTTTATTATTGCGTACATTACTCTTAAATACCTCCACTTTGATATAACTTGCAACAATGTATCTTTAATTTGAATCATGCCCAAGTGTGAATGTGAATAATTCACCAATGGCAAAGAATGTCAAGCAGAACATGTTGGCACAACACGCAGGAAATAATGAAGAATGTTGTTTCCCAGTGATTACACGATAGTTTTAGATGATCATGCCAAAGTAATATTCCAAGACATCGCCACACACTCCCCTGTGCCTTCAAATTCTAAACAATTGGCCTTCTGTTATGCCTCATGGGAAACTGGCATTCTTGTAGGTTCCAGTCTTTCCTCCCCAACATTACAAACCGCAAGGTTACATAATTCTCCATGTCTGCAATGCTACTCGCTTGAATTGTATGTTTTTTATGGCGGAAATATTTATTATTATACTGGTCCCTTTTACCATGCCTATTGTGCAAGTTGTAACAATGTCTCTTTCTTTTTCAAAGGAGATACAATGTTGTTTTTACTATTCTCTGGGGCGAACGTTTTGAAACCTTCCGATATTAACAATTGTGTATTCTCCAACGTCTAGGAGACAAAACAAAACAAATCCTCATCGGATAAATTGTGGCTAAAAAGGATCAGCATTTATTTCCCGGCTCCGCTCACCTGAGTCTGTGGTTTAGATATTGGACCTTAGCATTTACTTTTTTTTAAAAATAAAGCATCATCATTTCAACTTACAGCCACGCCAAGCATAGCTTGATTTTCAATTTAATGTTGTACTAAATAGAAATCCCTTCCTGCCTTGTAGAGAGGCAGCATGTTTGCGGTCACAAACCCTGCAAATTGGTAACTGACAACGTTTGTAACCACTAAATTACTTTCCCTTGTATCCCAAATTCATTTTGCAAGTCGGAAAAGCTTTTCCAAATTGCAAGGTGGGTTTAGAAATAATTACTGATTCGCAATTTCAAAGGGGTGTGTTGTGGGCATTCCTTCAAAATTATGAGCCGGAAACATATGTATGAATGGTTTGTGACAGTTACCGACTCTCAACTTGGGGTCGTAACTGATTTGCAAAATGGAAGGAATCACCTTTAGCTCCCCTTCTCCTTTGGGAATCAGGCTAGCAACTTTGCTGGGACTACAAAGTGATCCTGGGGACCACCACCAACTCTTACTGAAGATTTTTAAAACTAAGGAAAAAAAGTAAGGAAATTGGGCTGCTTTCAAAACAGTGTTTTCTGGTTGAAATAAAATCACAGCGATTTTGGTCTGCTACCCTTTGCAAGCAACCATGCCTTTTGATTGTAGCCAATTGCAGTAGGACACAATTTGCTACCTGTGACTCCTTGTGATTCCTTATTTTGAGAACTGACCTATTAGGTTGGTTACTAAAATAAGACAATGGCCCTCATTTACAAATATTCCATTTAGGGATTGTAAATTGCGATAAATAAAAATGTGTGATTCTTTAAATGGAATGTACTAAATCGATTTGTTAGATGTGGTCGCAATTTGTGCACCGACTTCTGACAAATCCATTAGTGTTTTGAGACCTGACCTACATTTTAATAGGTTGGTTCTCAAAATACCGATTCTTAGCGCATCGCAATTCGAACTACCTCATTAATATGCATGAGGTCATACATTGTGACCCACTGCGACTGGCTACATTCACAGACATGGTGGCCTGCTGGGGAAAGCAGAGATTCATGTTGTGATCGTTTTTAGATAAAGCAATCTTTTATTTTTTTTAAATGCAGCCCAATTTCCTTCAAGGAAAACAGGATGCCTTTAAAAAAAAAAAAGGAAAAGTTACAAAACATTTTTTATGAGCAGGCAATGGTCTCATGGACCACTGCCTGCTCATAAAAAAACAGTTTTTGTGAACATTCACAAAGGGAAAGGGGAAGGGGTCCCTTGACGGCCCCTTCCCATTTGGGAATGGCTTAACCCACTCCTTTGAGGATGTGGTAAAATATTAATGTTTTGCACCCAAATTTCAGTCGCAAAACATTAATACCTACCTTAAAGATTTGGGGGCATATGTACAAGAACTGACTCATCAACATCGTTGCATCAGATTTCTTGCATGTGGCGCAATTACCCTAATGACGCCATGGATGTGCTTTATTTATAATACAGTGCTCCATGGCACAAGGATTCACGGATGCATTAGAAATTCTGATGCTTTTTTTGGCGCTAAAGTGATGCATTGGTCTTGATTGTGCAGATCCCGCAAACCCTCCCCCGCGCATTCACGTGGTGGCTGCCCCCACATGCATTACAGGACGCGGCATCAAGGAAGAGTTCCGATTGGCAATTATAAATTATTTTGCTCTAAATGCTGGTTCGGTCCGAATGCCCTCCACTTTGTGGGAGGCATTTAAGGTGGTAATCCGAGGGGCCTGCATTGCAAAACAGGCCGCAGTGCTGAGGGCGATTAGAGGGTCACTGGACAGGCTGGAATCAGAGATCGAGACCCTGGAACATACATATACTTGTGACTCCAGCCCTTCTGTACTGGCTGATATCTGAGACAAGCTATCTGAATACCGCACGAAGGCGGAAAGGGAGGTACATTACCTGGGACGTGAGGCGCAGGCGTGACGATACAGCAAAGGAGATCGCCCTGGAAGAACACTGGCGGGGCTGCTGCGCAGACCCCATGCTTCAGCATACGTGACCAAACTGATAGAGCAAAGCTCTTGGTCAGTCACCTCACCGTCGGAATTACCTGCAGTCATGTCGTCTTTTTACGGCTAGCTCTATTCTGCTGGGAAGGTGTACGACCCGAAAGCACTGCAAATCTATTTTGACTCCATCCAGCTTCTCTGGCTGGACCCTAGAAATAGGGATTACCTTGATGCCCCCAATCAAGCCAGAGGAGATTGCCCAGGTCATTGCAAGCCTGCCGGGTGAGAAGGCCCCTGGCTCGGAAGGGCTGACGTCAGCCTTTTATAAGGAATACGCCCCTATACTTATCCCGCTCCTCATCGAGATATATCACGACTCGCTTACCTCGGGGCAATTTCCCCCGTCTCTAAGAGAGGCAATCATAGTTACTATACTCAAACCAGAAAAACCTGCCGCACTCTGCGGCTCTTACCATCCCTTGTCCTTAATAAATATAGACAATAAGATGTATCCGAAAGTCCTGGTGAACAGGCTGCTGCCTCGCATGACCTTAATTATGCGGCCCAATCAGTAGGGATTTATACCAGGACTTGCCACATCTCACAATATTCGCACCATATTCTCGGTAATGCACCACATACACCCCTCCCTACCGGCTGTAGCAGCTCTATTTGACACCACCAAGGCGTTTGACTCCCTCGAATGCGCATTTCTCTTCCCACTGCTCAGACACCTGGGATTCAGTCCCAATTTCATAAAAAAATACAACTCCTATACACATTTCCCACAGCTCGCATCAGACTTAACGGGCATATCTCAGACGCTATAGAAATCACGCGGGGCACGAGCCAGGGGTGTCCACTGTCTCTGCTCCTGTTTACGGTGGCTATGGAGCCACTGGTGGCAAGACTGCGCCAACATCGAGCTGAGAGCACGGCATCGAGTTCACCACTCGGGGCTGGTAGTGTCAATATATGCCGATGACATCACTCTCTACATACGCGAGCCGCAGGTAAACCTAGAGCCAATGACACGGGTAGTGGACCGCTTTGGGGGATATTTGGGAATTCAGATAAATTGGGGAAAATCAATACTCTTTCCGCTCACGAAGGCCACGCCGCCGCACCAGTCCGGGTACCCACTGAAATGCGGAACCAACTAGATATCTGGGCATATGGTTAGTAGAGACCCGGATGAACTCTGGAAGGTAAACTAGTGGCGTGCAATGGACTGGCTGCAGTCGCACATACAAATATGGACTAAATTACCATTATCCCTCGCCGGGCGCATAGCAATTGCAAAAATGGTTGTCCTCCCATAGTTTCTATATTTATTCGTCAATGTCCCGCTCCCACTCACAGCGCAGTTCTTTAAACGGCTCCGATCCAACATGATCGCACTCGCCTGGGCAGGTCGACAGCCCAGGCTATCACACAAGCTCCTCACGCTGCCACTAGTGCGTGGGGGATTGAGGGTGCCGGATATGCAGCTATATGCCCTCTGCACTCAGGCGAGCTTCTTAAATTTCTGTCTCCACCCCACCTCGTTTCAACCGCACTTAGCAGTGGAACAAGACCAGGTGCCCCCATGGCCCCTTACAACTGCACTGTTTCAGCCATACAAGGCACCCAAGACCAAAATAAGCACTGTGGAATGTGTGCAATGGGCATGGGACAGCATCTGTCGATGAACTGGGTTTACAACGCTATAGGCGCCAACTGCTGCTCTGGCAGACAACTCCATATTCCCCCCGCTACAGGATAGAGGCACTGCTGGCTGCGCTAGCGCACTCTTGTCAAAACATTTGCAGACCTATACCCGGAGGGTCAGTTTCTCTCCCCATTCACCGACACCAACGAGCATGGACTCACGCCAATAGATACACTACTGTACTACCAAATTAGAGTGACTTGCCTCACGCTGCATGCCACATTCCCTGCTGCCCCCCCAGTCTCCAACGGCACTAGAGTACATTCATACTACTGCTTTGCCGCGTAAACTTACTACCCGACTCTACACATTCACATTAAACGCTTCCCTGAGAGACACCTCAAAAGCTCGGGCAGTTTGGGAGACCGACTTAAGCCTAGAGATACCTGAAGCAAATTGGGAACACTGCTGTGGCCAAACTGAACGCCTATCCCCTAACTACAGACTGAGAGTTATACACTTCAACTACTTGCACAGAACTTACTGGACACCCTCGCAAATGCACAGAATGGGACTGTCCAGAGACCTGATCTGCTTATGCTGCCCGGCACCGTACGCTACGTTCTCACACCTGGCCTGGACCTGCCTGAGGGTAACAGACTACTGGATGACTGTCTGTGACATTGTAGGCATCATTATAGAGGCCCCCTTCCCACCCGACCCTGTGGTGTATCTCCTTGGCTAAGTCAAGGAGGCCCCGGACGCATATCGCCGCCTAATCGCGATGCTACTTCTGCTAGCCAAACGCAGAGTGGCAATGCTTTGGGGACAAAAACCAATGCCCACTAGTAAAGCATGGCTGTCTGATGTCTCATACTGTCAGAAACAATTAACTACATTCTGGGACATCATGCCCCCAAAAATCTGACCTAAAGTCATCTGGGAGCTCTTCACCACGTACCTGCAAACAAAGAGTCACCGATGAGACAGAAACACCTGATCCCGTAGATCTCAACACCTAGGGCACCTCTCTAAGATGATTCCCTGTTGGGCCGTGATGTCTAGCTCTAGGGTTGTGCTGCGTGGTCTGTCTAAGTGGACTGACCAACATTTTTTCTTGTTCAATTGTGCTATGGATGCAAGGTGCACTGCCCATTTTGTCATTCAAATCCACCATGTATTGATACACTGTGCTGCTGACTAAGCAAGACCTAGCTGGTTGTTTTCTTCCTGACCTATATGTTTTTTCAAAAGCATAAATAACGTTCCCAAAAAAAAGTGACGCATTGCTGGAGATGGTCGTAAGACTGATGCAACTCCAACAATGCATAAGAACCCAGAGGCAAGTCCCATGTTAAAGCCCTGTGTCAATCCTTACGCCTGGTTTGAGAAGACGTAGGGATTTTTACGCAGTCACGTCATTGAGTGACGCAGTGAAAAGTTGTGCATTTCACTGCTTCAGTTCTACGTGGCTTTTAAAGTGGGAATGCCTACTCTGCATACATTATACCTGGTGCATGTAAAATGTGACACAGGCCTCTACAATTGGGTCAGTTTGTAAATATGGAGCAGGGTGGAGCACTGATTGTGCCTCTGCTACATCAAATAAAATGATGCTACGGTGGTGCTCGCCTCTTGTACATATGCCCCCCAGTATCTGGAAGGGTTGCCCTTAACATGCCAGTTTCAAATACCAAATTGTTGTTTATTCCCAAACCCAATAGCAATTCAGTAAGGCTCGGTAACCTCTTAACGAATCGTAAATTGGGTTTGGTGAATAAAAAAGCCCATTTTGCTGTCGAATGGCTCTGAGTTTATGTATCGGATCCTTATTGACCGTTAAATGGTTATGTAATATGTACATGAGGGCCATTGTTCGGAAAAAGGTCATTGCACAATTTGCAACTGTTTCTTTTGCAACCTGAACAATAGTACATCTAGCTTAAAGGTATCTGTGCCTTATCCTGCATCACTAACAATCACCCCCAATAGGCAATGCATTCTAATCCTTTACTTGATGATGTATGCTTGGAAGTGGAGATTGTGACCTTGTTCACTGATGACCCATTCAAAGGAATTTTATATGAACTTAGTTTTGCCTTTATCTTCAGCTTGAATTGGGCTCATCTCAACAATCTGAAATTACTTCTTGTGAGTTTGGACAAGTTATCTAGTTCATTGCCACATTCGGCAAGTATAGTATTCTAATGCAAATCTTCTGTAAGCTTTACACAAGATGCAGGGATTTGATTCCTTGTGCCATTGGGACCCAATGAAGTGAATGCTTTCAATACTGTGGATATCGAATCCAACTTTCTCCTGTTCAGGCAGAGAATGACTGCCAAGTTCTGGCAGGGGACTCTTTTTATTAGGTTATGTTGTAATAATGCAATCTCTCTGCTACCTTGTCATTAATGCAATCATGATTTTCTCAGTGTAGTCTGAGTCCATCTCTAACAAAACAGAAAAAATGTCCATCACATAGTTATGGCTAAACTTATAAACGTTTGCCAAAGAGTAGCACAAATTTTGTGAATATATAGAAAAGGACTGAAACTCAGCAAGAGGGACCTATACCATTCAGTTGAAGTTTGGCAGCATAGTGTCCCAAAGCCTCGAACCCGGATGCTTTCCAGTTTCCATCAGCAGGGTTAGAGAAGTCCCATGGAAGCTTGACACACCAAGTCATGTCTCAAGGACACCTTCCGGTGCCTCCCACTAAATATGCCCCTAAAAAACAATTGGCACTGTGCCAGTTGGCTGTGTGATCTAACAGGAGAACACAACGCCAGAGGCGACAAGGGGTCAACCTCAATTGCCTGAGGCTCACACCCATGCAAATAGCATCTACTGGTGGAGATGACACCACAGACATGTGTTGGCAAGCCGAGGTGTTCTCACTCTTCACCAACCAATGTAGCTTGCATTTCTGAATCACAGATCAAAGTATTCCATGTCCGCTGGTGGTAGAGTTCCAACTTCTGCATAAGAGCCTTCACTAACCTTACATATGTATATTTTGGCCCACAGTTCAAAGGCTTCCGCGACGCTAGTGTCTGTTCTCACCCAGTTTACTAGTTTCTTAGAGCAACTGTTGGGTAATGAACGTTTTAAGCACTGAAGGCTCACTTTCAAAATGTTTAATTTTCAGCCAGAAATGTAATGTAAAATGACTTTTACTTTGCTTCCTGTCATGAATACGTATTCATGTATTGTGTAATTAAGATGATATTGTATTATATGTAGGGCTCCCGGTTTTAAGGTATTTATTATTTTAAAATTCCCATCTATATTTCTCCATATTTATTTTTTGTTCATTTTATCTGTATTTATCCACATTTTATTTTGGTGCAAACAAAAAAGGCGCTGCAGCTAGCATTTTTCACATTTATTTAAATAGGCAATGAGCGCTTGGTTGTTATAGGTTTAGATACATTTATAAAGATGGGTAAATGGGTTGCTGCTTTTAGCAAAGAGATCATTATGTTACTTATATTTAATAAATTGCAATCCTTCTAACATAGCACATTGAGCTATGAAGGACCTTGTAACCCTCACTGTCTTATGTAACACATCCTACACATTGATTTACAGAGATATGATTTAAGCGCTCTGACACCATGCTTTGGGATGAGTAGTGCTATAACGCTATAAAAGTAATAAAACTAAATGGTGGTATTTGAATTGTTAATTGTGTAAATAGCGGGACAGACCAACAGATCTAACATTCCTAAAGTGCATGCATATCTCTTGGATCCAGGGGCTGAACAAAGTCAAAAGCAAGCCTCTCTTAAGTACCTGTAAAAGGGATAAGCTGTGCGCATTTGTTTTCCTTCAATTGCTTTTAGGTGTGCGTCTCTCTCCTCCCGCCCCGCTCATAGCTCACAGCCAGGATACTTAAACAAAAGGAGGCCTGATAGCTCCTTAACTCTGACCGTTCTTGTGAGCTGCAGGCTCATCTTCTCCTCACAGACAGCAGCGAAGTTAAACATATTTATTGGCATTTTTCCATTTCTATTTATAAATACAGACAAAGGAAAAATATTTTTCTGTCTGTATTTATATGCAAAAATCTGTTTAAACAGAAAATCGGGAGCCTTAAATATATGAAATAAATTATAAGTCAAAGGGCAACGTTAAGGGGCTTATTATGATGTCAGGCGGAATAACTTCCGCCCGACACCGACTCGGTCATGGGACCGACCAACACCCTGTCAGCGGTCACGAACGCCCCAGTAGGATGCGACCGAACACTGTTCGGTCGCATTCCTATATTTCAATATGGGAGCATGCATTACGCCCGTAAACTGGCTGCAATGCATGCTCCCATAGCAGGGCATGCGCAGTCCTACCATGACGTTCGTCTGACGTAGGGGATTCTGCAGGACCACGGCGAGGAGGAGGGCAGTCCGGAGACGCCGCGATAAAGGTAAGTGTGTTTAATTTACCTTAATTTTAATTTTAATTTTAAAAATATTTATTGAGGGGGGGTGGAGGCGGGGAGGGTCCGGGCTGAACTCCACTCCGCTGCGGAGTCGGAGTTTTGCATAAACTTTGCGTTCTCAGCGGAACACGGAGTATGCACAAATCCGCCAGCGGAGCGGAGTTCTCTGCCCACGGTTACCCAGAGCCCAGACTGCTACAAGAAGCTTCCTACAAAAGATTCATTTGTGTTTAATTAACTTGCCGCTTTATGCAGATTAGTTAGTGGATAGAACTTAGTTGGATAGAACTCTAACATGACAGCAATTAAAACTAAATGGTAGCTACTTTGTGATCATAGCTAACAACAATTTGTAATCTACGGAAAAAAGAAGACAAGAAGGTCCTGGAGCCATGAGGGTGAGAGACCTGTGATTGCTTCCCAGTATTTAGACCTCACCTTCACACGTAGTCTCTCCTGGGTGTCACATTGGGAACTGATACAAACCAAGCGAAGCCAGGCTCTGTGAAGGCACGATTATTTAATCATCTCAGTAGGGCTCCCCCAAGCAAAAAAGTCCCCATACATTTCTGTGACTACAATGTCATAATGCTTAGCTCAAATTTTAACTACTCTCATCTGGTGGAGAAGTGCTGGAAGAAAGACATTACCCCCCACCCCCAATGAGTTTAGTGATGGAAACCAGGAGCTAGTTTTTATGTCTATTTAAGGCACTGTCTTGCTTTTTCTTCAGAACACCTGAGTAAGACTTTAAAATACTAGGACACAACGTGAACACTCTTTAAAATAGGACTCAACACACTTTAGAATACCAAAATACAACATAAACAAAGCTCAACACTCATTTGCAAAGTAAAGAGGAATATTTATTGCAGAAAGTTCCCATATATCAAACGCCAATAATGCATATGTAAAATAAATGCATACAGTAAATGTATATACACAAGAATAAATGCATAGAAAAATAACTGTATGTACAGAAGAGTAAATAATCAGAACTTGAAATACTTCACTAGCTGTCTGTTTAGCATCATCTTTGCCAGCACGACTGGGAACCAGTTGACAGTCTCAGGCAGAAGGTCTCAACCGGGCCCAAAAGCCCTGGACAGTGCGCCCACTCCCAGGAGAGTTCCTGTCAAAGTGCCAAGTCTACTTCTTTATACTCTTTACTAACACGGAGAGAGATTTCTAGAAGCTCCCCCTCCCTTCATCTGCACTGTGAGTGCTGGCTTCACTCTCTGCGTCGAGGTCACTCAATGGAACTGTCCAGGCTTCGATGAGAGCTGAGGCAGAATACTTCACTTTCTCATCCTTGGACACTTCACGCATCCCACACTGTCTATTCTAGAAGCTTATCCCTCTCGATCGGTGAAGTGAGAAATATAAACAATTCTGTGTGCTCAAGAAACCTGGGCCTGCCTGCGTTCGCAGCCGAAAGTCAGGGTCAGACAGACCCAAGATGAAACCGTGTCCACAAAATGTACTTAGAGTAAAATGGAGTCAATGGTCAATACACGATCTCACAATGTATAATTGCATGTAGCATTACAGGCCCTGAAAACATCTTGGCCCTATTGTTCTTTTGCAAACTAACTAAAAGCCCTGAGAAAGAGAAATGAAATAAATAATGAGCAAAGTGCAAAAAGATTGGGGGAGTGCAACTCAAAAGTGAAGAGGTACGCAACCAGTGTCATACTGCAGTGAGGGAAATATGTACATTTAATTTATTTCATTTCTCTTGACAGTATCCTTGGAATGCATACAGGTACCAAAGATATGGCCCGTTTCAGTTTTTCTGTCAGATTATATTCATTTTCAATTTTTTTGACCAAAACTTTCCATTTTTTTTACCCAAATTTTCCAATTTGTTTCCCTGAAGGCAGCAATCAAATTGTTTGTGCTCCTGTTGCCCTGATGATGACCTTTTAAATTTTGGAAGGCAAAAACGCCGTCAACATTTGGCTGAAAAGGATATTTAGTGTGCAATGATAGATTACTGAAACTCTGGAGTTTATTTACATCTATGCAAAATATTTGGTTATATTATTTTTTTTGCTGTTATCACGTTTTTATGTTTTTCACTTTGCACCATTCACTTGATTTTCACGAGCACTGTGAAGTGCATATTGATGCTACTCTTAATTGCATATAAAACCAATTGAATAAATAAAATTAAAATTGTATATCTGTTTCTGGATTGTGTTTGCCATATCTCCTCTCTCTTCTTTTTGTGTTGTAATTTAGTTATGTATACAATACATGGCCTTGCAGTACTGTAAGACTAAGCAGATTGACTTCTTTTCTATTGATGTCCGCTGGGATATTGTTGCATGATATAAATATTACCCCAGGTCCCTATTGGGTGTATGGGTAACTCGTGTTGTGTATACTGTTGAGGTTATTAGGCATACATCCTGATAGTTTCACAGGCACCCTTAACAATTATGTCATATAGACCTGTTTCTTTTGGGTTTAAATGAAGGAAAATAATGGGGAATCTATCTGTGGTAGATAAGGGTCCTTATGATCTTGGGTGGCGTGATCAGCATTCACTAAGGATCATGTTCGACCTCAGAAGCCCAGAACAGGTCCTATTGGTGAGAGAGAAGGATGAAATTGGAGTCAAAGTGAAACAAGTGGTTTTCCATGACTGACTTCACATAAGAATACCATCAAGTAACTTTACATCACTAAAGCAAGTGTGTGGCGTCTTCATCAGTCACATTGGGTGCTTTCAGTTTATACATATACCATTTGGTTTGAAATCAGCTGCTGCTGTGCTTCAAAAACTAATGTGCCAGCTCTTTAGAGATGTTAAAGGTGCTGTTTTTTTTTCACAAAGATAGTCTTATAATTGAAAAGTATAAGAAAGAACATGATGAACAATTAAGGAAAGACTTGGATTTTCTAGACCTTCAGTACAATGGGGGACTATAAAATTGCATTTACCTCTACAATGCAGTCAGTTACAATGAGTTAAGCTACAAAGCATTACCTTTAAAATGCAGCTAACAGTTTAAGGGTTGGTGAGTGGGTGGTGGTTGATGGAGTTTATGAGGGTTTTTAGTTGTTCAGCGATGGTGTAAGGAGTAGCATGATATTTTTTAGGATTCAGGGAATGGTAGTGGTAAGGGCCAGTAAGTTTTTTTTTTTAAATCAGGGATGGGTAGAATTTAGAGGTAGTAAGGGGTTGTTAGGGTTCAGCTATGGGTAGTGGCAAGGTATAGTAAGGGATTTTTAGGGTTCAGGGAAGGGTTGTGGTAAGAGGTAGTAGGGGCTTATTAGGGTTCATGGATGGGTAGTGGTGAGGGTAGGAAGGAATTTTTAAGGTTCACGGATGGGTAGCATTAAGGGGTAGTAATGGATTTTTAGGATTTAGGGATGAGTAGGGTTGTGTAAATTAGAATTAAACCAGGATTACTAAAATGTAGAAATATCATATGAAGGGTGGTTTGTATTTAGAAAAGGGGGATGGTGGCACAAGTAAGGTTGCAAGGTTGGTGTATAGAGTAGACAAAAATGTGCATATTTATACATGTTTATGCGTAGTAAGTGTTGCTATATCTGGAGCAATGCAGGACAGCGCACATAGCTGTCTTTCATCACTCTGCCCCGTGAAGGCGTTCCATGGGTGGAGCGTGGGTGTTCCCACGCATCTACTGATGGATTTTCGTGCATTCCCAGATTTAACATGAGTGGTAAACCTGAGAATGTGTGTAATGCTATGATTTCCCAGGGAAGGCATAACAAGGAGAAATATCTCTACTTCTCTTTGTTTTTTCCTCTTTGTACGTGTGCTGAAGAATGCAGTTTACGTAGAAGGAGAAAAAGCCTCACAAGATTATTTTTGTTCAGGAAGGTGTCTCTTCCTGCACAAAAACAATCCTGCCTGCAATGCAAGCACCCTTGCACTATTGTGCAAGGTCACCTGCATGGGTGGTAGGCAGGCAAAAGTGTGCCATCACAAGGAGAGAGCAGGATTGCACCATATCTTGATAGATATGGCACATTCCTGCCCTCTCCCTTTCACACAGTGCAGCAAAGTGTCTTGCTGCTTTGCGCTGCGTGAAAAAATGATAAATATGGCCCAAGGGTCTAACTGCTGAGTGCAGTAACTTTGCCATGTAGTCTGTGATATACTGGGGACATGAGGGGTGCAAGAAGAAAATCATGCCCAAAAAGGTGCTAGTGGAAGCTATAAGAAATGCTATATCTCCAATCAACAAGGACAAGGTAAGACCCTTCTTAGCGTTGACAGAGTATTGCTTGAAACTCGGCAGGCATTTGGCTGAGAAAACCCATTGTCTGTGACAGCTGGTGAAGAAGAATCACAAATTTAAATAAACTGTGAGATTTGAGGAAGATTTTGAAGCCATAAAAGACGACATTTGCAAAACCACACTCTTGCGTGGTTTTGACCCAGTGGCCAAAGTATTATCATTACTGATGAAAGTGGGAAGGGGTTAGATCATAGATGTTGTCCATAGGCAAACAGAACTCGGTGGATAAGAAGTGACCGTTCCTTTTGTCCCTCATTCCCTTTCTCCAACGGAGGAACGCTGCTCCATTATTGAGAGGGAAACATTAGCTTGTGTGTGTGGTATGGAACATTTCTTGTAGTATATCTTGGTCAGGATTCACCTTGAGGACAGACCATTGACCTCTGACCAAGGTGCTGACCACCAGTGGACTGTTGATAGCTTCCCCTTCCAGTGCCTAAAGGAGGACACAGAAAATGTGTGATAGGAATATCAGATAGCGAGTATAGGGTGGCAGGATACTGGGGTGATCACACACGCAGAGTGGGAGGAGCAGAATCACAAAGACAAAGACCTGGTTGAAGTCAAGGATTTTGTGAATGAGGGTTGGCCAGAGAAAGAAGAATCTTATTTCCTGATGAGAGGGAGAAAGATGCTATCTTCTTTAGTTCTGTGAAGTAACATTGTTCAATTTAATCCCAAAGGTCATTTTGATTAGGGGTGGGCTTAACTTGTGTAATTTGCAGTAGTGTAATTATGCAAAATTACAGAAACATTATGCAAGATTTGTGCAACTACGCGAGCAGCGTAACCCTGCGTTTAGCATTGTTTTCTTAGCACAAAATGCACCCTCACGCACAAAATGAACCCAGGGATGCATTTTGTGCTTAGAAAATAGAGCTAACCGCAGCAGAATAGGAAGAACAAGTTGCTCGTGCACTGTTCCTGTGCTCTTGGGTAAGCGTTATTGCCCCAAATTACTCACAATTATGCAAATGGGCATAATTGCGTAATTTGCAGTAATTTTGTGTCACAAGAGTAACAAGATATCTCTGAAATTACTCGGATTACTCCTGTCTAAATCAAATTTTGCCCAGGCCTAATTTTGATATTGCGAAGAATAAAAGGAGAGTAAAAGAGCAGTATTGTTTGCCTGAAATGGACATAGACACAGAACTTGCTGGAGAAATTTGTAAATACGTGGACTGCAATTTGGCTTACAACTCCTGGTTAAATTTGGACCCCCCATGTTCCCAGTGGGGTGCTCTGAGATGCTGCAGCTGGTGCTTGGAGTTTACTTTATGGGCTTTGTAAAATATTGTGAAGGTTCACAAATATTTGGCATTGTGGTAGTGGATTTCTTTTCAAAGTGGGCAAAGTGCGAATTGTATGGAAGGTAGATGCTGACACAATGATGACATTAATGGATGAGGTTTTTGTCAACAGGTCTATTCTTGGTGATAATAGGCCTCGGTTTGTATCAGGAGAGTTGGAAGAATAATGTTTTCATAATGACATTGTTCATAAAAGCGGATTGTTGTATCACCCAGCTCAGCTAGCAACAGAGCAGCAGAAAGATCTAATACTGGGAAGTGGTTAATTATCGGACTACTCGTCAAATATTACATATTCTCTTCTATTTAGCCAGCGGCTGGCTAAATATCTGAAACTTCATGGTTTTCCAGCTGGAGACTCAGGGGCCGATTTCGATCGATTGGGTACTGGGACCGACTGACGTCCTGTCGGCGGTCCCAAGCCAGCAATTAGGATGCGACCGAACAGTGTTCGGTCGCAGTCCTATTCTTACAATGGGAGCCTGCATTCCGACCGGAATGCATGCTCTCATTGTAAAGAGAAGAGGTGCAGTTCATCCCTGCACTCGGTGGCAAGCACCTCCAGGTGCCTGCCTCGGGGTGCAGGGATAATCATCTGCCATCCGGAGGCCTTGCACCCATGGGGCAAAGTGGACTTCCAACAGCCTTTCTGTGTCAGAAAGGCCAGCACAGAAACGTTGTCGGAATCCGACATTGCAATCCCTCGGGCGGAAAGAGACGCCCATGGAATTACAGGAGGCTTTCTGAGCCTGTCATAAACCATTCGGAAATCCAGTTTGGATTCATTTCTGACCGACTCCATCCAAATGGGTCGGTCGAAAATTAATCCAAACTGCTGATTATGATGCCGGCATCGTAATCGGCCCCTAAATAGAGTTTCAGACTAACAGAGCAGTTTCCTCTGGTTGGTCTACAACTAATAAAATCATGACCAACAGAGGTCTAAAGCAGGGATGCATCTTGGCTCCTTTACTCTTCAACTTGTACCTTGCAGACTTGCCTGAGTGGCTGGCCCGTTCTCGAGCTTTTCCACCAAGAATCGCATCTGTTAAAATCCAGTCAATGCAATACGCAGATGACACGATTCTCCTTGATCAAATTCAGGTGGGCCTTCAACGACTTTTTGATTCCCTGGCATCGTATTGTGAGACAAATGCTTTGGAGATTAATATTTCTAAAACTAAGGCGATGATAGTCTCGAGGCGTCGAGCGAGACAGCGCCCCTGGTACATCGCTGGAAAACCCATAGAGGTAGTTGCCATATATAAATATCTTGGAGTCTGGATAGATCACAGAGGGAGCCCGGGTCCGCAAATCGCAGCAATGCAAGGTGTGGCTCGCAGCCTGGAGGGGGCCTTCCTAAAAACCAAGAAAGCTCTCCATTCTCCAGACTTCACCCCATTAATCAGAGTGATAGGTGCCAAATTACTACCCACTATAGCTTTTGGCGCCATTACTTTTAAAGATAAAATGTTCACCTGGTTGGATAGAGCGCAATCAGCTTGTTTTTGCAGAGTGTTTCACCTACCCAACTCGACCTCTCATGCCCAAATCCGTATGGAGTTCTGCCTGTCTTCCCAGCATTGGATCATGAAAGCAAGATTCATTGCCTATTGTTGCAAAAACTAAAACGGCTCATGATTCCACACTAAAGAGCTGCATATGGTCACTGTTAAACAACCCCAGCACTTCCTGGAATACATTTTTAATATTCTGCTTGGACGCTCTAGAAGCTCATGAATTATGGGCAAGCTCGCTGCCCATAGGGGTGGTTGCTAAAGTTTTGGCTAAACAAGCAAAGATCCTCTCAGTGGAACATGATGCATCAGCCGTGAAAAACTTATCCCATGGCAGTTGGGCGTCAAAACTTTATGATCTTAATACCTTACCGCATTATCTGTCATCCTCTATGAAGCCATCGGTGAAACACCAGCTAATGAGACTACGTTTTGGCCTAATCCCCCTGATGGCGTATAAGTATGGACGGAAGTATAAGGCAGATACGCCCTCTCAGTGTCGTTTTTGCAGCAATGGGGAAGAAAATGTAATACATGTTTTGTGCATCTGTAGAATATTACTCCCCTTTCGAATTTTTTGGTTGCGCCCCATCTGGAGAACTCTCAATGTGCGGACATGCCAAGAAGCCCTAGAGGAGTGTATGAAGGGGGACTCAGCTTAGATGGCCGCCCGATTTGTAAAATTCATGCTCAAGATAAACTCAATTTTACCAGTAGATGTCCCCCATGAACCTCCGCTGAGTTAGCTATGAACTTCTTCTTTTTTTTTCTTTCTTTTTAAAAAAAACCATGAACTTTTAATTGAGAGTGGAAAGTGCTTTTTATGTTCTTTTTGCGCTTACATGAACTTTTTAATTGAGAGTGGAAAGTGCTTTTTATGTTCTCTTTGTATGAATTGCAATGATTTTAATTAATTGTGCAAATAAATATATCTATCTATCTTCTATCTAACAGAGCAGTAGCTGAGAAGCAGAAGCAAACAGGGAGTGTTGAGAGATGGGTGGTATCTGGCCAACAGAGGCAGGGACATTTACATAAGACAATTGGTGCTAGCAGGCACAGTGCTTAGGGGCACTTCAGGAGATAAATTGGGTGAGACACAGTAATAAGGCTTCTGTAGAACTGGAAAGTGAAACCAGGATACATGTAATCAAAGCATCTGGGTAATTTACGAGGGAAATGTCTATTTACTCAGTTGCCTGCTGAATAAAATACACTTTTTATGGAATTTACCCAACAGATCGGGTTTCAGGCATCAATGCTTATTGGTCCCATGTTACGAGGGGCCCGTTTAGCTACATTTACATTTTAGTCACCTGCCAATGAATCTTGGGAATTGTAGTTTTGTTATAAACCTGATAAGCAGTGCTTTAAGTGGGATGGGTCTTGTCCGTATTGTGCCCTCATTTCTGTGCTTCACTTTGTTGTCTCAGTCAAAGCAACCTGGAAGAAAGAAAAATGTGAGTGACAGGAATGGAGGCTGTTCCAGACTAAAGTCATTGTGGTGGGTAAATGGGAAAGGAAGTAGGAGAATAAAGACCCAGAGGTGCACCAACAGGAGGTCTAGGACAACCAAAGCAATCAGGACCCGGACAAGATGAACCAAGATCAGGGAAACCTAATCCATGATGACTATGGTGAGCAAGGCCAGGGGAGAGCAGGAACAAACAGGTGAAGAAGAACAGGACCAGAGAAACAAGATGAAAAGGACCAGAACTGGTAGACTTTGAAACACAAATCCAGGATCAAAAGGACCAGGGGCAGGAATACATGGGAATGATGACCAGATAGGCCAGGACCAGAAAGTTCAAAGGCTAACATGAATAGGAGGTCCTGGGCCAACAGAACAAGGAAAGGCTAGGATGGATGTGGCCTAGGACTAGTTATTGGAGAACCACGAGGACAAGGAGCAGTAGGATTAGGGCCAAAAGGATCAGATTGAAAAGGACTATGAAGATTAGGACCAGGAAAGCATTGGCCAATAGAAGCAGGAGGCATAATAAGCAAGGTAGACAAGGGGGCTATTACAAAAGATAGCAGGAGGACCAGAGCCAGGAGGACCAGGACTTGAGCAAGGAAGACTAGAAAGATCAGGACCAAGAGGATAGGAAAGAGGCCTAGAAGTGGCAGAAGGACCAGGGAGTCATAGCTAGGGCCCAAAGTACCAACCGGGCAGAAAGACCAGGACATGGGGGTTGCAGGACCAGGGTGGTGAAGATTAGGAGGGTCAGGACAGCCAGACCCAGGAAGTTCAAGGCTGGATGGCCAGAAAGATTAGGACCAAAATGACCATGCTCTGAAGGACCCAAGCAAAAAGAACCTGGACTAAGAGGACTCAGAGCAGAGGCTGTGGTGCTAGAAGGACCATATTGACATGGCACAGGACTAGGAGAAGCAGGATAGTCCAAACCAGGAGGGAAAGGTTTAAGAGGACCATGCCTATGAGAACAAGGACACAAGAGTCCAGGTGGACCAAAGGTATCAGCAGAACAAGGAACGAGTGTACCAGCAATTGAATGAACAGGGTTGAAGAGGATAAGAATGACCAGGTCAATGGGACGAGGGTTTAGAAGACCAGGAAGAATTAGGAGAAGGGGACTTAGAAGGACCATGATGGCCAGGAGGAGGACTAAGCATACAATGATCCAAGCAAGGAGGCCCAAGAGCAAGATGATAAAGTTCAATGGGTAATGGGTACAATACCAGGAAGAAAACAAGAACTACGAAGACCAGGAATAAGAATACCAGTGCTAGGCAGACCAGGCCCAGAGTGAGAAAGACTAGGAGAGCAGGACCTGAATGATCAGATGCTGATGCCCAGGCAACCAGAGCCAGAAGCACAAGAGCTAAGATGACCATTGCAAGGAAGTACTAGTGGGACCACAACCAAGAGGACCAGGAAATCAAGGCATAGATGCCCAGAAGGATCAAGACCTGGCATACAAGGACAAGGAGTACAAGGGAGAGGAGGAAAAGGAGACCAGGACAAAGGGGACCAAGATGACAGGACACAGGATGACCAAGTTAGGTGCTAGGAACAGGATGGTCAGAATAAGGAGGCTCAGGATTAAGAGGAGGAGTTAATGCAGAACCAGGATGGTATGGAGCAAGATAACTTGCAGGACAGGCCTAGGAGTAACATGGCTACATGGAAGAGAACCAGGAAAAATAGTGAGCTCAAGAGTCAATAGAATCAGGGACCAGAAGGAGTAGGATAAGGTAGACTAGTGGGATCAGGATGAGCAGGACAAGAAATAGCTCTAGGAGGATGGGGAGGACAGAAGCAAGGGGACCGGGACTTGGAGTATCAAGTGGAGCATAAAGCCCAGAACCTGGGGTAGCAGGACCATGGTGGCTGGGATCTGAGGGACACGGACAACTAGAGTCAGAAGAACCAAGGAACCAAGGCCAAAATGACCCAGCGCATCCAATGGGGACCGAATACGGAGGACCAGGACAAATAGACACAGTACCCTGTGGACTAAGAAGACAGGTGACAGGACCAAGAGGATTGGGATGGCCCAAGCATAAGGACTAGGAGTGCTAGACTTAGAAGGACCAGGACACGAAAGCTAGGTGGAGAAGGACCCAGCAGACCAACAGGATCAAGATGGGGATAATCAGTAGGACCAGAGACAGAAGGTCCAGGAAGGGCCAATAGAAGGAACAGCCAGGACTAGGAAGTGCCAGGAAGGAGCATAGCCAGAGAGGCCAGGGTCAGGAAGGACTAGAACAAGGGCCACCAGATTCAGGAAGCAAGCACCAGGGCTTGGGCTCAGGCCCAGGAGAAGGACAAAAGCAACGCAGAAAAGGAGCACTTGGAACAGAAGACAGGGGATGGTCGCCAGAAGGCAGAGAATGACCAGGTGGAAAAGGGAGAAGACCGGAAGAAGTAAGCAACCTATGTGATTCTAGGCTGCATGTTTTAGGGTATCCCTTTTGTAAATCATTCTTATTTATGCCTCTTAGGGTGTCAGCCCCTAAAATTCTCCACCTTTTACAGCCTACTTATATAACTGATTGTAAGTATTTGCTGCAAAATCAGAGCATGCAAAGTGTATAAAAACACTGACTGTTACAGTCTGTGCCTTGAGTGAAAGTAGGCATTGTCTGATGCTGGCGCAGAGGTTGGATCTGAGGGCCTCAAACTTGGTTGGTGAGTTTAAAGTTATATGGGTGAAAAGAATTGTGGTCTGTAAAGGATGTTAGAATGAGTTTGAGAAACTCAGAGGACTGAAATCGGAAAAATATTTAATGGCTAACAAAGGGATCAGGCAATCAGCAAAGGGGAGCTCAAGATCATAAGAATGCTCTGATGAGCAGACGAGGGGATCAGGGAGGCTGCAAGTAGATGGACTCAGGTGGTCCACTGAGTGACTTTGAGTAACAAAGGGATCTGATTGCCAGCTGTGATAGCACTGAGAACCAAGGCCAGCAGTGATAGCTTCAGTATCCGACGAGGGTGTTGCGAAACTTTGTAGGCAAATTGAAGGGCGGTAGAAGTATGTATGCAGCAGAAGTGTTTGAATGGCCAGCAAAGAGGCTCTGAGCATCAAGATCATTTGAGTACTCTTTGTGACTCCAACACCTTTACACTGACATTCCACGTGTGTTGCAAGTGCATGTATATGTAATGGATGTGTATCAAGTGTGTAGAAGCAACACTCATTTGTGTTGAAAGCCTGAGTGCTGGGACCAGAGAGATGCATTTTGAATGGCATGTGATTGAAAGTACATACAGCTTTCACTGACAGTGGGAGTGGATTGACTGCATCCCTGTGGCTAGAAAGTGGAGACCAAGACACTCAAGTCAGGAAGTATTCAGAAAGAGCTACCCAAAGAAATTCAATGAGATCATTGTTAGCATAGGGCTGCTGATTAGTTCCCTCTAAGCAATGACATTTGGTAGATGATAGGAGAGAGTAGTAGGTCAGCGGTTTATCTTGATAAAGGTGAGGACATTTCTAAGGAGGGCCTGCTTCTTTGTCCATGCCTGATGCCTGCTTCAGACAAGGCTGATGGCAGCCAGGTGCAGAGAGCTCACACTTCATTGTGACCTTGTTTTGTACACTCCTTTTTTGAGCCAGCCTCATTGCTATCTGCGGTAAGATACCAGAAAATGGCATTTGAAAGAGAACCACCCAAAACTAGATCTGAAACCACAGACAGTGGGTACATATCCCCTGTCTGGAAAATGAGTACAAAAGTGGAAGCATAAAAGTGGAAGTCTGTTTACTTCCTACAATATTTGTAATAAAGTCAATGAAGTCTTTTGTTGTGTCTTTTCTGCCCATATATTTTGCCCTGATTAACAGGGAATATTCTTTCATATTCCAATGATATTCAGTTCAATTACTTATAGTTGCATTCTTTTGCTAGAACAGAAGATATTATACATGAGTTGACCAAATGATGCAGATTAGCTGACACCTCCAGGTACTTCCCTCCTTACCCTTCCTCAGGAAGTTCTTCTCGGTCCTCAGAGAAAGATGCTGTAATGGTCATCTCTGGTGTGTAGTCTGAATGCTCATCCTCACCTTAAGAATAACCTCCTTTTATTCCCTTGGATGATTCCTCCCTGAGGGGAAGAAGAGACATTGTTCATCTGTGGTGTGTAATGTGAATGTTGCCCAATATGCCTTCTCTTTCTCTCTCCTTTATGTTAGGTGGATTCCAATGAGGATCAGGGAGGGGCCAAAGCTTCTGATTTCCTAAGGATGGAGTTGCTGCAAGAGGGAATGACCATACCATACATAGGATTCTCAATGGGCGATCAGCTATATGAGCTGCTCTTAACCCCCCCCTTTAAAACCTGGCTCCTCCCCCTTATGCTGTCTTGCCATCATTGGCTAAAGGCTCTGGGAAAGGCAATTTACTTGTGGAGTTCTGTGGTTCACTTTGTGTACCCTTGGTTTGGAGTCAGGTTTGACCACTACTCCAACTTTCTGACAAAATCTACATTAGGCACAATAATACATACATTTTGCTGTTTATACAGAAGCTGGGTAAATATTGAAGTTTCTCTGCTATTTGCACGGTCACTGGCCAATTTGTGCATTCTGTCTGCTGTGAAGCCATCCACCAGGTGCATAATGAAGTTTCTTTGCTATTTGCATGGCTGCCAGCCACACAATTTATCATTGCTGCTATTTAACCATCAGCTAGGTAAATTGTAAGGTTTCCTTGATATTTGCATGGCTGTCGGCCAAACAGTGTAGAATCCCTACTGATTAGCCAGCAGCCAGCTAAATAGGGAATTTTGGGGCACATGTATCTTTATTTCAAATAGCGATTACCTAACTGCGATTCTCCGTGAATCACAATTAGGTATTGCTATTTGAATGTATGAAACTCCATGAGTTTCATTTAACGTTTCCTAATGGGTCACAAATCGACCTACCTCATTAATATTAATGAGGCAGGTCACAATTTGCGACCCATTAGAAATCGCTAAAATCACAGGGATGGTGTCCTGCTGGGTCTGTATCAAAACAAGGGGGAGAGAGAGGATATTTTGGGTTCATCCTCCAAATCTGATTCAAAATACCATAACAGAAACCCAGCAGTGCCGAGGAAAATAACCCTCTACTGGAGAAAACAAAGTTTTCTTGTAAAACCCTCACCCACCAGGGTTACCCCTTGGTGGCATGCTTCATCATTGGGTCCATCCCGTTCTGCTACGGAGCAGGGCGTGCTGCGACCTACGGAATACGTGGGAGCACTTAAAAGATTATACAATGATAAAGGAGATGGTATAAAATATAGGAGTGGGGGGCTGTGTGTTAGAGTGAATCTTAAAAATACCTGCCTTGTAGGTTTATCCTTTTTATTCCGACCTCTAGCCGGTATGATTAAAAATGGGGAGGAGGAGGTTTAGGAAATTAGGGTGTCATGTACCCGGTTTCCCTAAAGGGTCGACATGTTTCAAGCCTCACCCCTATTGGCTTTTCATCAGGACCTAGGGAAACAATTATTTACAGTGATAATATCTCCCTGGTACCACTCCTGCTACATCTCAATACATTTATTGCATGCAACTGAAAGGTGTATATACTTGTACCACCTATCTGGCGAATGTTGTCTTTATTTATTTACATTGTTTTGCTATTGCTCCATGGCTCCTACGGGGGAGAGTGAAGCCTGTAGTCACACTCACATCAAGGCTGCAACTCTGCCAATCTACCTACTGGTGCCTACCACCAGGGACCCCCCGCACTCCTATATTTTACACCACCTCTTTTATCATTGTATAGTCTTTTAAGTGCTCCCACATAATCCGTAGGTCACAGCACGCCCCGCTCCGTAGTGTGCTGCTGGGGAAACGGGTTGCATTTAAAAAAGAAAAATGAAAAGTTTTCTTGTCAATTTTCAAGAGAAGGCAGTCGTCCGTGGGACACCTACATGCACTTAAAAACATTTTTACAAACATTCCCAAAGAGGAAGGGGTTCGTTGGGGAATCCTTTCCATTTGCGAATGGGTTACCTCCTACTTGAAGTAGGTGATAAAATGCAAATGTTTTGCTACCACATTTCAGTCTCAAAACATTCCTACATAACTGCTGCAAATCGGCATTAGGAAGGGACACCGTAGACATACCCCTTCCTAATACCGAATGGGTATGTATTTGCAATTCAAATTGCAATTTGGTAACATGTTACCTAATTGCAAATTGGAGTTTATACATACCAAAATGCATTTTACCGGTCGCAAACGGCCCGATTCTACGAATCGGGCCGCTTGCGACCGGTAGAATGAATGATACATGTGGCCATTTCTTTTTTATTTGCATCACCACTGTCTAAATAGTAAATAATATCACTATTTAGCTAGCAGCAGGGTTAATAATAATGTTTCTGTGCTTTTAGTAGGGCTGCTTGCTAAATAGTACATAAGCTCTTCTATTCAGCCAGCTGTCATATAAATAGCAGAAACATATCACTATTTAGCCTGTGGCTGGCTTAATAGCTACCACCTTAACAGTGTGATTGATCAAGAGAGCAATATAGTTGGCCATTAGCAATCAGAAATGTTGAAAAGGGAAAGTGTGGAAAATGGGTTCGGTCTGAAGGGTGAATCCCACTCTTACGGGAAACAGTTATTTTGTGATTTTTGATAGGGAGGTCACTATTCACAAAGGACCGTCTGGGTAGGATGATCAATTCTAGGCAGAAGGAGTGATTGCTGGCTGCTGTGAGGAAGAATATTAAGAAGGTGCAAATGGTGTACACGCAATATCATGACAACAAGCATGGAGTGAAGCATGTGTTACTAGAAGCTGGTCAATGGATTAAATGGTCTGGAAAGGTTGCAAAGTGTGATAGCAAATCCAAAAATACATTGAGGGTAATCAGGGTGCAGACAAATTCTGCTGAGATGAGCGATGGAAAGGTTTGGCATTTTAGCTTTTTTGGCCAAATGTAGGAACAGCAGGAGTGTGCAAGGAAGGGCAGGAGGAAATTGTTCATTGGTGGAGGATGGATAATGAAAAACTGTCCAAGCATGCAAGCGAAAGTTATAGGTCAAGAACAGTCTTGCATAAAAGTCAATGAATAAATGTTTTTTAAGCTTAAGCTGGAAGGAGGTAAAGATGGCCTGGAGAAGTAACAGTAAAACTCCACTGGAACCAATGTGGAAAACATTTGTGAGGAGGTTGTGGTTGGTGTTTCTTGAGAAAGCAGATCTGGGCATTCGTTTGTAATGCCAGAAAAGTATAAAGACTTTGTGATTAATTGAACCTATCTTTGAGTTGTGTGCCGGCACACTTTTCCCCACTAAATATCTTTATGTGGCTTTTTTGTGCTAGCAAAATATTGTCTTCAAAATATCGATAAGATAAGTGCATACAGATGAGTGCAGATTTATTATTCTTAACTCCACCTCTAAGTACATTGAAGTTATAGATATTGTCAAGATACACGTATGTCAAGACAAGAGAAGTAGACCTCAACCTACCTTAATGCATTTATCGATATGTGTCGATATTTTGGTCTTCTATAATTTGGCCATGCTATTCTAGTAGCATGACAATCTGGAGGTGACATACTGAGGAGATGTGTGATATCTGATGATATAACGTATGTAAGATAGTTTTGTATTATATTGAATGTAAGGTTGTTCTGGAATTCTGGCATAGGATCGTTGTTTGAACTGGGTGGCAGTTGTTCGCTGAAGAGAGTTGGAGCTGCTCACATCAGCGGTTGCCTACGGGTGTAATAACAAGTATAGATCAGCTACAGCTTGCAGTTTATTTAACAGGGGGATTCTTTTCTGCACTAAAGTCTACAACCAAAAAGACCCAATTTCAAGTGGTAGTATACATCACCACCTCCCAAGGTCCCACTGAACAACAGCTTTTGGATTGTGACAAATTGGGCATCTCTGTAAAAACCAACAGATTCACTTACAACCCAAGATGCTGATGAAAGGCCTTTAACATTGTGAGATGTTTGTTGTGGAGCCAGTCTTTTGTTAGTAATTCCTATTACTGATATAATTAATAAGCCTACAAATATGCAGTTCTTTGGGCATGCCTTAGCTTCAAACGCAAAACAGTTACATTAATTAAAATGTAGAGTATTTATCTCTTTCAGTCCTCTCTTGTAAGCGATGATGCTAGCCCAGAGCATCTTTAGTGCACAACCATTATCCTACTTAGTGATCGAAGGGACCTTGCAGAGTATATTTACTTCAGTTTATGAAGAATTCATAGATGTATTTAGTAAGAAATGGGTGGACGTATTACCACCTCAAAGTGAGAACTAGCGCACTATAGGCCTGGGGGCACATTTAGTAAACTTTCACAAAACGCAGGGCAGCAAGCAAAGTTGCTGTGCTATGTTGCATGAAAGAGAGAGGGCAGAAATGCTCCATATTTACAAAGATGTGGAGCATGGGCAACGCCCATGCTCCACCCATGGAATGCCTCTCAAGTTGGAATGTAATGCAATGCATCGAAGAGCAAGCTGTTGCTTTGTGTTACCTTTCTTTACAAAGCCACGCAAGGACATGCAAATCAAGCTTTGCATGAGTTTGTAAATATTACTGAAGCCTTTGTGTTGTTCTGGTGTCACCTTTGTGAGGTAAGGACAATGCAAATGCTTCATAAATATGGGCCCTGATTCCTAACTCAAAGATCCCAGAAGGAGTAATATAGGGCCACATGTACGAAGCATTTTTGCGGTCCGAAACAGCCAATCAGGACATTTCTGTGTTTGTGATTTGGTATTCGAAAGGGGCGTGCTTAGGGCGTCTGTTCCAAATACCGAATCTGAATGAAATGTGTAAATGTTTTGCGACCGAATTATGGTTCCAAATTCCAAAGTTTATATTTGATAGACAATTTATGTATTTTCGAAAACTGACACCTGATATTCGAAGGCAAATTAATTGCATCTCCAAATATGTATTTGAAGTTGATAGTTGTGTGATAACCACAGCAGCTGTCCGAGGCCTTTAAGCTTGGAGTCATCTGTCTGCTCTGCGAACCTTTAAGGTCTCCGCCATACGAGCGATAGCGCTAAAGTTTTTTCAGCTCAGTTCAGTGCTAAAATTGTGAAATAATAAGTGTCGGTGCCAGGGGTTTTTCTCAGAAGCCCTATGCTGGAGCTGACTAATGCTGGTAGTGCTGAATACCAAGACTAACTAGACTTGATTCCACCTCATGCTTCTTTATTCCACCACACTACACTCCCAGATCCTTTATTTCACTCTTGTAGGCTATTTTTTATTCCTGGTTTCCCTCTTTGTCACAATTTTTGTGTCTTTCTCTCCCTCCAACTTTCCTCCTTTTGTGGTTTTTCTCTCTTGCTCTGGGTAAAATTCTGACAAACAAATTTAGCGCCAATCCCCAAGAATGAGTGTGGATGGGCTCCACCTTTAACCACCAGCTCAAATTAAGCACTGGCTCAGTTGTATGTGGCTTGAGGTTGAGAAATGTGTGCAGGGTCTGACTGGCCTATAAGACCAGAAGGACCGATCAAACAGGTCGGTTTATGGGCCAGTTTTTTTTGTTGGTTTATTGGTCAGTTGTTGGTCGGTTTTTACTGTTGATTTTTCTGATATTACCAAAAACATTGCCTGTAGCAGTAGCACTTGCATGCTGTCTCCCACATCTTCCAAAACACCTACCTATGCAGCTTGTCTTTACAAGTTCAATAGTGCCACAGTTTGCAGAATGCAGGGCACTTTTTTAGCTGTCTGATTCCCTAATAGGGTCCACTTTCATTTTGGTGCCAAGACCTATTTTCTATCCCAGTCTGACTACAAATGTGTGTAATGTTTTATTTCACATCCAACCCTTCGAAAGAGATTCGTCGTCATTAAGCATGACTGAGAATGACCTTCTGAGGAGTGGGATGGAAGCATGAGAGGAAGTGAAATGTAGAAGTGAAGAAAGATGGCATGCAAAATGATAGCCCCTTTCAGATTGCATGATCTAAACTGTATATAACATTTGTAAGCTAAATTATGACATTTAGCCCCATTGCAATAATGTTTCTTGAAAAGAGTGAACATCAAGTACCATTAAGAAGGACCAGTCTTGCATGTTCACCATCAAATTGCCTGCATATTATCATTGGAAAATTTGTCACTGAGAACATAAGATATGTATTTTTTTTCAAATTTATGTGGCAATTACGCCTCAATATGCAGTATCGGCTTCATGTTTAGAAAATTTTCTCAATGAAGATTCACTGTGATCTATACTCATTCCCCACCACTTTGAAAGATCCCTCCCTGAACTGGCAATGACCAGTACTCGAAAACCGTAAATACAACCACTAACAACTTGTCAAACAGGGAGGGCACTTCTCCTGTAACAATTCAAGCAATATAAAGCATTATCGTATATCTACTTCGTAAGGTTGTAGCACGAAATTATAAAAACAATCTGCATTATTAATGCCAATGATACTTTATTAAAATAGTTGCAGAACAAAATATGGCGACTGCATATTTGTGTTCATTGTCCTTTCCTGGCAGAATCCAGGTAAACACAATGATAGTTCGTTTGGTTATAAGCAAATAGAAGACTTAACAAACTAGAAGTCCGTGGCTTTGTAAGAGAGTTTGGTTTACCAAATATAACATGTTAGAGTACTGTTCTTGAGAATAATGAATCTTCCGAAATAATTGACAAATTTGTAAATGCCAGTTCTCTCTAACATTTGACTTTTGTAAACTGTATAGGGAATCAATGAATGAATACATGCATATTCTTATTTTTTCCCTCCCCCAAGAGGGAAGATCTCACCATCCAAATTGAACTAAGTGTATTGGTTTTTGGCGCTGAGGGCAGCCTGAGAGCATCACTCATGCTTGCTCTCGGGCGTGCAGATCTCCAGACAGAGGGTTGTGGTGGTAGAGACTGATGAATGCGGTTTTCCTTTAGGATGTCACTTTGAGGATTCCAGTAGTGACAACTTATCGGTTCTTTTCACAGACAGGCTTCGATAATCAATCTCCCCTTTGCATTTTCCAATCTATCACTCATCTTATATCCTGCGGTTCTGCTGACACTGACATTTTTAAATGATTGATTACATTTGGAATGCATTACAAACAAATGTGTGTTACTTTTGTAACATCAACAGTTACTTAAAAGATGTATATTGTACAGGGCCCTCACTATTATATGAATACAATGGCCTGATCACATCCTGCACAGTACAGGGCAAGATAGAGGTGATAAAACGAATGCGAGGCCATCTCTGGGAATTTTGAGAAATCCCTGCACCTCACAATAAGTCAGTACCAAAACTGCCCTACCAATGGTCTCGAGAAGGGAGTGCAACAAGCCCCCAAAGACTTATCGTTCCAGCTTGCAGGGCTTCTCACCAGAAGACTATCAATGAACTGAAGATGGAAGCAAACTTGTGGTCAGAAGGATGGAGTTGTATCACTGAACTTGAAAATGTGAACCAAGTTACTGTCAACAATCACTGTTGTTAGATACGCTTTTAGTTATATATTTAAACGGTAGGCAACCCACTGAAATCCTGGTTTATTCTCAAGTGTTTCTGAGCCTTATTATGACTTTGGCGGTGTGGGATGGGGGCCAATACACTTCCTCTCCGCTCCCACACCGCCAAAGTCAAAACAGACTGCCTGCCAGATTACGACTTCTTAAGTCGCTGGCAGGCCGTTTTTTGGCGTTCCTACAGCGGTGCCTTTAAAATAGGTATCGCAATGGGAAAGTCAAAGCATGTTCCTGCACAGATCGAAATGCACAATGTTGTGCATTTCATTCTGTGCAGGAACATGGGGTGTATGCAGACAGGGGGCACACCATCTGCCCCCCTGCATGCACCCCATGGCACAGAGGCACCAGGGGGCCATGTAGGGCCCTCTTTGTTTCCTCACCACCACATTTTTCATGGCGTTCCCACCGCCATGAAATGAGTGGTGGTGACGAAATTCATAATATGCTTAGCAGGTATTATTCTGGCACGTGTCCTACTGTCATTTAGTCTGTATGACCATCTCTGTCAGGGATTAGCATCTGTTTCTACTTCTCCGCCGAGGCACAAGTGACCATGATGCAATGCACTCTCTACAGTTGTGCCGTATGTTCCAATGAAAATTTTTTCCAAGCTAAGCTAAAGAGATAGTATAGCCATAATGGCTATATCAATGTATGCAATTGAGAGATGCCACAGTTTCAACTCGCAGCCACCAATGTTTACCTGGAAAGGGCTAAATAAATTGCACTCCAAAACCTTTAAGCCTTGTCCGAGCAGTTACACGCCTGATGAAAAGACTGGTTGGAGGAGATGGTAATTAAAGGGTTGACAAGATGTGAAGAGTATGATGTGAGTGAAGCACAGACCAGTGTGGATGTACACTGTTCCTACACTTTGCGCTGAGAAGTGGGTGATGAGTATAGAGTGCTTATATATACACACCATACATACCTATCATTCCGAAGCCTCCCGCATCACAGACTCAGGTACAGACTCCATATTTTGCAATTTATCTAAAGAAAAAATAATTTGTACTGATGAGTGATAAGGTAGTCATTTGGCCCAGTTGGGAATTAAGTAGTCTCTTATGTAATCCCTAGTGACTGTTTGCCAGCTAGGCCCTTAATTTATCTCTGTACGTGTATGCCATTAGGAGTCCTGTATGACGGACAATGCATATCTAAAATTTATTGCAGATACTAGCTGGGAGGATTCATGTCTGATATAATTTGAGATTGCTTCCGGCTTCCCTTAATTTGTCCATGGAGCCAGATCCATGGAGCTGAGAGATAGAGGGCAGTTGAATGCCACCATGTTCATAGTCTATCTGGATAATCCATATGCTCATAAAGCCAGAATGGTGGAAGATGGATCATAGCAAAAAGCAAGATAACAATTAAAGTAGAATCTGCCTTTCTGGTACCTGTTCGCTAAGGTAAAATGGTAGGAGATTCCTCGAATTTGAATTTTGAATTTGTAAAGCGCATAAAAATCAAAAAGGCATCAAAGCGTTGTCACTGACAAGAGCAAATGAGGGAAACAAGCAGAAACATTAGTGTTTTGAAAATAATTAAGTTTTCGCATGCATGCGAAACATGGAATAAGAATTGAGACTCACAATATGTTCAGGGACTGTGTTCTATAACTTGGCCGCGGCCACCAAAAACGCTCGTTCACCCCATCTAGCTTTCTGGAACTTAGGAACAATCCCTTTTCTCCATCCTGCAGATCTTAACTGTCTATTTGTTCAGTACCAGTTGAAGGTCGTTCTCAGATAGCTAGAGCCCTGCTGTTGAAGAGCCTTATAGACCAAACAAAGTGCCTTGAAAACCACCTGCTTTCCCACTGGTAGCCAATGGAGTGTCCACAATCCCTCTTTCACCGAGAGATGTTTTGGAATGTCCAGGACCATCCGAGCAGCCACATTTTGGATGACCTGGAGTTTATTGAGTGAGTACCTGTTTGGCATTTAAATACAGGGCATTATAGTAGTCAAGGTGAGATGTAACAAGCGCAACGACCACCAAAACTCTTAACTCCCCGGGTTGAAAGGGAAAAATCTTCTTCAAGCTCTTAATAATCCAGAAGCAGGAGCTCATCGTTCCATTGACCTGAGAGTCAAATGGCAGAGTATTATCAAAGACCACACCCAGATTTTTAGCAGAGGCCCCCAGAAAAGGTAACTGACTGCATGTCTCAAGCCACCACAGGTCAGTCCAAACTGAATTCTCCACATCAAAGGCCACAATCTCTGTCTTCTCTGAGTTCATTTTAAGCCAGTTCTCCCTCATCCAAGTGCTGACTTCAGCCATGCAGCACCTGAACTTGCCCGCCACCCCTGCCCTGTCATCGAATATGGAAACAAAAATTTGGGTGCCATCATACCTGAAACCCAAAGGATCACACCAGTTTTGCCAAAGTAGCCACATAAATATTAAACAAGGTGGGGCTGGGGGGCACCTTTGCGAGACTCCACAGGGAAGTTGGAAAGATTAAACCGTGAAGTCCCCTCAGCTCACCGCTTGGGCCCTATTCAACAAAAAGGATTCTAGAAGGTTAAATGCTGAAAACCTCAGCCCACCCTGTCACAGTCTTTGCACCAGCTGAGATGGAGATATTGTGTTGAAGGCTGTGGATAAATCTAGCCTCACCAGAATAGCTGTGCCTCCCTGATCCACTTGGTGCCGAATAAAGTCTGCAGCATTAATGAGTGCTGTGGTTACTCCTAAAGCCATTCTGAGAGGGATCGAAAAGCTCATGATCAGTAAGAAACTGAGCTAACTCATGATTGAGTTGTTTCTTAAGAAATTTTGCCGGAGTAGGCAGCAGGGAAATAGGGAGGGGATTTTTTAAATCTCCCGGATCCCCATTCAGTTCCTTGGAAAGTAAACATTTGTCAGGGGCTAGTAAAGCTGCTTACAGACAGGTTTATAGTTCAGTGAGGTCTATGTATCCTTTTTTCATTTGAAAAAGTGGAACCACTTCAGTGAATGAATGTAGGCTCTACTGCTCTATCTCAGATGATTGTGTACAATGATGATGTCTGCAACCAAGGTTCATAGTCAGTAATCCAGTGCAGTGCCTGGTTGTTGTAAGATGATATTTGGTATATTCAAGGTCAGAAGTGAGTAGATCCTGAGAGTACCATTTGAAGGTAATTGCTTCCTTGTCCACCGTCTACCTGAGGGATCATGCATGATTCTCAATTGAGGGTATCAGCTATGATAAACTAACTTGGATATTATTGAAAGGTGTACATAGAGCCAAATCAGAGAGTATTAAGTAGTTGGATGCGAGACGGAACTGTGAGGAAAAGGATCCTGTGAAGGAACTCTGATGAATATTCTCTAACTTTAGCATTGCCACTCCTGTTATGGACACCAAGACTATCACATGGATAGCGAGAGCAGGATGATTCACAGTAGTGGGAGATGAGAAGTAGAAGACTCTAGTATTCTTCAGTTCTTCAGTGCTGAAGGAGCAACTTGCACAACATTAAGGGGCTCAGGAAAGCAACAATATGGACAGTGACGGAGCCATCCTCCAACTCCTCCAAGAATGGCAGCGGTGATGAGCCAAGAGACAACTTGGAACATGTCCCGCCACACAAATGGTAAAGGAGACACTGCACAAAGACGGAAGCACAATGAATCAGGAGAGAGAGCTTCACAGGAAACTAGGAAGCTCTAGCATGAACCCATCTCCCCCAAGGAATGAACAAATAAAGTGTGGGACATGGACTAAAATGGACGCTGAGCTCTGCCACAACTAACATTGCTAGGCAACTCCTTGACACTTGCCTGGTCTGCTTATTGACCAGGAAATAGCCTATTATGCTTGACTCGTCCCAATGTGCGCATGCTGTGTGCATAGGCCCAAACCTGGCCTAAAACATCATGCAACTTCCTCTGTGAAAAGGAACTTCTGCAGAGTACGACAATCCTGACGATTTCTGGTCACTAGAAGGCTGATATAAAGTGGATCATTATGCAGAAAATACTGGCATATCTGGAGAGCAGTAGGCTCTAACACTACTTACTAATCAATTAAACAACCTCAAGTACCATTAATATTAGACTGAGTTAACCAGTGCATTCTGTGGGGGTTAATAAGTAGTGTCATGTGGTTTGTGGCCTCTTTGTCTGCCTTGCTAAGTTGGCTTAGGCCTGGCTGCCATGATGCCTTTTTGCACACGTTACTTTGTGCCTTTGTTTTTCCAGCCTCTGCTTATGCCCGGCTATTTTAGAACTGTCTGCCTTTTTGCCTTTCACCTTTCCTCCTGTTCCCTTTGGGTTTCGTCTGCACATCATGTACAAGGTCGAAAAACAATGTCCCTTGTTCCTGCTGATCTGGTCAGCCCCTCGCACTTAGACATAACACTGAATGCAGCTGCACTGGAGAAATTTGTGTGCTTTTAATATTGTGATTTCACTGTTAGAGACACTTGGAGAAAAACCTTTCCAGAGAGAAGAGCTGTGCTTGTCTGATGATGTAAACCTTGCATCTAGATATTGAGGTATGAGGGTCTGCCTGACAATGCCCAGAGGTCTTCTATTTTTATAATAAACTAGTTTATAGCACGGGGAGGGTGGTATGGTCATTTAGCCCTATATCCACTGCTTTATGAAATGCTTTCCCCGTTTGTATTCTATGGAATTGTAACTATGCTTATTATTTTATCATTATGCATTATGCTGATAGTACTGGCACGTGTACTGTATCTTAGAGCACGATAGTTGAAATAAACATGTTAAACTATACAGTGTCGCTTATTACGCACGTTGTGGAGAAGCATGAGTGATTTATGAAAGGGTGTTCTCGCTCCCGCGAGTCCTGAGAGAGAGAGACCGTGTTCTGGGTTGTCTAATCATTGGTAGCTGCGCTGCTAATGAGACGCTAAAGCTAGTCGGATTGGGATTGTGGGTACTAAGGGGCATAGTTGGCTCACCACTATACTCTGAGGTCCTATTATCCTGTGCATAGCTCTGTGTATGTGCAGAATCCCTACAACATGGCGCCCAACGTGGGGCTGCTTATCTGCGAGACGCTTGAGTAGTACTTGTGCTTGTCCACAGCACCCTTTGCAGACGCTTCCGGAGGCGTGTGTGAGGGCGATACCTCCTATATTGACGTTTTATAGGTTCTTTCAAGCTTGAAGTTGTTAAAAGGTGTATAAATAAAACCCTATATTGTGCTGCCTCCTAATAGGTTGTCGAATATTTTTGAGCCTTAAATGGCTGTCCAAATTGCGGCACATAGCCGCGCAGCGCTCCGGGCTCATTTGACTGCGTATGGAGTGCCTGACGCGGGTGTCGATCTGATCTTTGTGGTACAAGCGGATCCTGCTTACCACTTTGAGGTGTTTTACTCTTGGGTCACCTTTCCGGCGGTGGATGGGACTGATAATTTGTTCCATGAATATACAGCCACCGCTCTTCCTATAATTTATAGGCCTTATCGTTACCATAGTTACCATAGTGCGGGAGGCTCTACGTCCTCATGTGGAGGCGACAGCAACTGAAACATTCATTACTGTCAAGACAGCTGACACCAGAGTGGCACCCCCTGACAGACTATATAATATTGTCATTCAAATTGAAGGTGACATACAGCGTGTTATTAAAGGGATTTTTTGGGAGAATCTGACCTCTTCGTACGACATTTTGTTGGCAGAGGCGGATTGGCCGCCCCCATTCATGCTTGCTGCGCGTAGAGGGGAGGAGGTGATCCTTCCGAGCTTTTCTCGTCATGTCCCCAAGGACAAGGCAGAGGCTCTCGCAGCTGAGTGGGCTGTGTCCCTGGCTTCGGCGTTATACCGCAACCACGTGGGCTGGGATGAAGACTCTCCCCCCATGATATTCCTTTGCGGTCGCTGCCACAGCCACAACCCCAAAATCCCATCAAGCGGGAAGCTAAAGGTCCCGTTTCCGAAATTCTGACACAGTTAGAATATCAAGGAGTAATTGAAACATGCGTGTCACCCATGAATAATCCTCTTTTCGCGGTTTCTAAACCCGATGGATCGTACCGCCTAGTATTGGATTACCGACATTTGAACTCTCATTGTCGGACCTTTGCGGTGCAAAATACCCACAGTTCTGCACTTGTAGACAGTCTTGTTCGTAAAAAATATAAAACGACACTTGACCGATCCAATGGATTTTACACGCACAACTTGTCCCCGGAGTGCAGCCAATGGAGCGCTTTCACTTCCGGTGGTAAACAAATCAAATTCCGGCGTTTACCCATGGGCTACAAAAACAGTCCGGGTGTATTCGCCGCCCGTGTTGTCTCTTTGTTGGACAGCATAGACCCAGATGCGTGTTCGTACGTCGACGATATCTATCTAACAGACGACGAATTATGGCCGCATCTTTCCCGAGTGGACCGCATTATTCTTGAATTTGCGGTCTTAGGATATAAATTTAATTTTGCCAAATCTCACATTGCTGAATTTACCGTTTTGTTCTTGGGCTATGAGCTCAATAATGAAGGTAAGGGCTTAGCTCCCCATTTCCTGGAGAAATGCGCACTTTTGTGCCCTCCAACCACTCTAAAGAAGCTTCAGTCTTTACTGGGTTTTCTGAATTTCGGGCGTACTTACATTCCAGAATATGCCCAGCGTATCACGCCTCTTTATGCCTTGATACAACCTAACTTTTCGAAGACATGCTGGCTTCCCGAGCATTCATCTATACTGCAATCTTTGCAGTCCGATCTACTTGAATCTAAATTTTTGTTGACTCGTGACAACCACACAAACCTGGTGATTAGAATCGTTCCAGGGGCAGTGGGTTTCACATACTTAACCTTTAACGAAGGTGACACAGTACCGATTGCATACAAGTCACATCTTTACACTTCTGCAGAAATGCGCTTTTCCTCTGTGGAGAAAGTTTTGACTGCAGTGCAAATGGCGATTCTAAAGGAACGCGCACTGGCACAGGGAAAACGCATTTTGGTGGTAACACCATATCCTGCCCTTGAGGCAGTGACGAAAGCAAGTGTACCGAACTCTAAGGCTTTGCACCCCCGTTGGATACAATGGGCAACATCTTTGACGTCCCCGGATGTCACTTTTATCTTTGATTCCTCTCTTCAGACACAGGGGTTCTTACAGTATGAAATTCGTTCATCCTCCTCCTCTGTCCTTGCTACCGCTTGAGGAGTGCGAATGTATTATCTATACCGATGGTTCGGCACAACTGGCCACGGGTTCCAAGCATGCCTATTCAGCAGCATGTGCTATTGTTGCAGGTACCATGGTGAACGGCAAGTTCAAATCGACTGTAGTGCACACTCAGGCACTAGGAGACAGTACTGCACGATTGGCCGAGCTACGCGCTTTGGTGCTTGCACTTGAGTTCGCTAATCCAGACGTGACAACTCTTATTGTGTGCGATTCTTATTAATGTGTTCAGTCTTCCAATGACAATCTATTCTTTTGGTCGCAAAACGACTATAGGGATGCAAAAGGCAGCACAATTAAGCATAAAATGCTTTGGGTTCGAGTGGCAGATCTGAAACAACGTCTGCCTCTCACACACGTGATTCACACTCTTGGCCACCAGCGTATGGGTGCACATGCTGTCGGTAACGGTTTGGCGGACGTAGCTGCCAAATCAGCAGTAGCCATGTGCTCAGTAGCGGCAGTTACAAGATCCATGACTAAAATAGATAATGATATTTTGGCAGCTATTGCTGCGACAAGGGAAGGTGCTAATTACCCACGGGGTTTCCCTTCCAAATACTCTTATCAATTAGGTCCCGAACAGGCTCCTTACGTAAGAATTCCAGACGTTGGTGATCAGCTGATTCCCAACGCGGACCGCAGACTTTCCTTGATAACAGCCGCACACGAAGGCATGACTTCGGCCCATGCTGGCGTGTCTGCAATGGTTTCCATATTGCAGCAGCGTTACTGGTGGCGTGGTTTATATAAACAGACCGGTACTTATGTGCTTTCTTGTGACGTTTGTCAGCAAATTAAGCCTTCCGCGGTTACACGACCACCACAGACACCGCTCTGCATTTCAAACAGACCTTTTGGGTGTGTTTACCTGGATCACTGCGGTCCATTTTCTTCTGACACTGCATATAAGTACATCCTGGTTGCAGTGGATTCATGCACATGTTTCATCTGGGTCTGGCCACAACGGAGTGCTGACGTTCGAAATGTCATCAGGGATTTGCGTGTCTTTGTGGGAATTTTTGCCTGCGGCACCTTCCATTCTGACCAAGGTCCAGCGTTCGCCTCTAAGGCCTACAAGGACGCAATGGGGTCACTGGGGGTGCGGGTGAAATTTTCGTCTCCATATCGGCCTGAGGGCAATTCGATTGTTGAACGAATGAATCGTGACTTAAAGCAATCCTTGACAGCTAGAGTCTTAGGTACTGGCAGCAACTGACTGGCCCACTTGTATACCGTACAACGTGCACTTAATAATCTCCCTAGAAGACCTCTGGGTGGGCGGACCCCATACAAAATGCTCTTTGGCATACGAATGTTTGTGCCCGACCTTGATGGTCTAGACATGGCGGCGCAATCCGCAATCTTTGATGTAGATAACTATTCTACTATGTTACAGGACTTACAAGAAGCCCGAGACAAACTTGCAATCGAACATTTGCCTTCAGCCACAGACGCTGCGTTGCAGATTCCGGTTGCCGGCTGGCTGCCGAAAGTTGGAGACTTGGTCCGAGAAAAGGTGGAGTACAAAAAAGAATTTGGCCCCTCTTATCGTGCACCGGTTCCAGTCCTTGGCTTGAAGGGTACTCATACAGTCATCTTACCACCGCTTCCTGGTCGCAAGAAGAACAGACACATCTCAGTGGAAAATGTCAAGCTACAACATCTGGCCGATCCTGAATAGTGTAACACCAGCGGTCTCCTGTCCGGCCATTTCTAGGACACATGTTTGTGGCCCTCCTGCCCGAACGGTCACTGATGTTGCCATTGAGATGGTAGATTTGCCTGATCGCCTGCTCGACTACCCGGATTCCCCCTGCAACGAGGAGACCGAGTATACCTACCCCGCCTCCGAGTCCGTGGCTCATTTGCCAACAACGCCACTGAGCCCAACACGTTATTCCTTTGACTCGGATTCCACCTCAGCACTTATCCCGTCCAGATTCAGTATTTTTGTATCCTGGTTCCGAGACAATTTTTTAATCCCACCATCGACATACATCTGGTTGGTACTATTCCTGATTTTTCTGTTCATGTCCATTGGCTTTGTGACAGTTTTTTTCCTACTCATCAATGGTCACTATTTACCAGAACGCTCTACAGTGAACTGTGTCGCTGAAACTTTGGCTCCGCATTCTTCTTCTCACATCATGAAGCGTGACCACACATTTGTTATGTTATGTTATGTTAATAACTTTTATAAAGCGCAGCGATTACCCATGGGTGTCCTGGCGCTAGCAAATGAGTCCTGAGAGCAAAAGACAAGGAGGGAGGGATTATTCAGAAAAGAGCCAGGTCTTTAGGCCCTTCCTAAAATTTAGGAGATCCGTAGCATCTCTGAGGCAAAAAGTCAGGGCGTTCCAAGCCTTCGCCGCGCTAACAGCGAAGCTTCTGCCCCCCCACAAAGCAGTCCTTCTGAGTGGAACCGAAACCAGCTTGGCACCTGTCGAGCGAAGTGCTCTGTTCGGAGTGTACCAATGGAACAGTTGGTTCAGGTAGTCTGGGCCTTTGCCGTGAAGGGCTTTGAAGACCATGCAAAGGGATTTGAAACGCACTCGACTCCGTATTGGGAGCCAGTGGAGATTCCTTAATCCCTTGGAGATGGATGAAAATTTTGGTGTACCCGTCAGAAGTCTTGCTGCTGCATTTTGCAGCAGCTGTAGTTTGTTCAGACTTTTCTGTTGGATATTCAAATACAAGCTATTACAATAGTCCATTGAAATGTGAACATTTCAGCTTTCCCAGTCGCTGATGGCATCGTATGGGATGCGGTAAATTTCCAAATTCATGGACCGACCGAGATTATTAATGTACCCAATGTCCTCTGTGTTTCAATGGGTGATGTCGTTAAAAGTAATATTCATTCTGACGATTGGGATGTGCATGCAGTTGAATCGTTATTTACTGATTTGAAATATTATGCTGCTTTCAATGCTGAAGATTTGTACATGAATTCTGCAAGTTATGCCGATTTATATTGTTACCAGCATTGGGGCAACCATTTTCTCCATAAACCGAGTACCCTTCGGGGTCCTTTTAATTACACCCAATGGGAACATTGTCCGACCCCTTTTTCCAGGTAGCTCCCAGACTCTTAGAAATAAGTTTACTTATTTTACAGACTTTGATAGATCGAACCCTGGGTCCTATTATTTTAAATTAAACACTTCGTCCACTCAGAAAATCATGTTGACCCACACCAAATTGCTGTATTCGGGTTCCTTTTTGAACACCTTAGCTGTGGGTGGATATGAACATTGGCGGGACACCATTGACTTAAAATCTATTTGGGGCTCCAAAGCATGGCAGGTACAAGGCACAGAAGCATTGCACCGTGCTTGCCTCATCCCGGCCCAAATATTATTTTTAAATCATACTATCTATCAAACGACCTGTTGGGGTTTGGCTACTTCCAAACAATTAAATGCCCCATCCATTCCCGTATTGTCATCCACTCCCAACGAAAGCTTGCACTTCAATATGTCACTTACAAATTTGCAAGCTTTGTTTCAGAACAATTCGTTTAATGTCTCTACGTTTGTTCAGTCACCCTGATTGGCTTGGCCCATAGCATCTAATGCCTGCCAACTGCATTTTCATGACACGGCTCCTGGTTACAAACAGGATAGGCCAGACCCCAGGTTTTCTGACTCTCGTACTGTTACAACATATTCTGTTGGTAAATTGTGTAAACCGTGGTTGCAGCACTCTTCCCACTGGCGTAGCAAGGGGGGGGCGGAGGGGGCGGTACGCCCCGGGCGGCACAAGAATTCGGGGCGGCAGGTAAATTTATCGCCAGCGACCCCCCACCCCCCCCCCTCCCCACCGGCTCTTATGGCGCTCGGCGGCGGCGGCAAAAGGCAGGGACCGCCACGGGCGGCAGAGTGCCTAGCTACGCCACTGACTCTTCCTTAGATTCTGTTAAACAACATTTATCCCTCCTATCAGGCAACATTGATCTGTCCGATTTTGTTCTGGGGCCTCGTGGTCCTCGACCTAAGAGATTCATTTATGAAACTTATAATGAACTCTGGAAGATTTCTCAAATTGAAGCTGTTTCCCGTCTTCGGGAAATAGATCAAGCAAATCTAGAAAAGGTGCTTGCTGTTGTTGACAATAGTATTAATACCCTGTCTTCCCGCATTTACACATTAGAGAATATCATATCCTCTGTTGTTGATATTGTACAAGATGCTGTTTCTGTGTTATATCATGGTCAAAATCAATTGCGTTCAGTAATGCAGTTTGCATGGACTTTGCAAACACTTAAAATGGGTAAAGTTCCTTGGCACTTTTTGAACACCTCTGCCTTATTCTTGCCTTTTAATTTGACTGAGAAACAGCAGTTCATGTCCATGAAAGATGCAACATACACTCTGTTACATATCGAAAAAATAGAGCCCTTACCATTCTCTGTGGCGGAATTGGATTCTGCAGTGTGGTTAGTACACGGGGTTATCGCATTGCCTTTTTCTTTATTTGAATTCAGTTCATGCATGAAACATTATCCTGTGGGCCGTTTTCAGCCCCTGGGCAGTGCCTTCCTGCATGAACTTTGGTCCCTGCCTTTCATGTATAAATGCCTTAGGGACGGTAAGGAGGTTTTTCTCACAGGGGAGTCATGCGATTTTACTGTGGGTCATTCCCTTATTTGCAAAGACATTAAATTGCACGGAGCTTGTAATGTTTCGGCTCCGAATCTTGCTTGTGTTTTGAAGGGTATTCCTGCTCCTGCTATATCTCCTACTTTCACTGTGCTTGCAAATGGTAGCTATCTCCTTCTGAATAATCAGGACTGCTGTGGCATGCTAGCCAGCGTACCCTATATTGTAACAGTTTCCCACAGGGTTGTCTGCTACAAAAATGTGCTTTTTCCTCCCCCGCACGGCATCATAGATAGTTCCATTTGGCCGTCCATTCCGACTTTGAAGGCGGATTTCAATAAATTGAGCAGAATAAAGGCGCTATTATTGAACCAGGAGGTTATGCTCACATCCGCCCGGGAGACTTTCATTCTCCAGGTGGCGAGTACCCACAGTGAAATACAGGCCCTTTTGAATACAAACCTCCCACAGCATTTCGGTGAACTGATTCACCGTGTTTTCAATGCATCACACACCGAAGGTCTTGTGCACTTTTTTAAAGTTGTGGGCTCTGGCCTTGTTACCTCCTTTCAAACTATCTTTGGTATAATACCGGCTTTTATTCATTCCATTTTTTCCAGCGTCTTTGGCGGCTTTCCGTTGATCCTCGCCTTAGCGGCTGGTATAGTGCTTTTGGTCTGTTTGCTACGCAATGGCTGCACTTCCTGGGGCCCTCCTCGACCATGGTTGACTCCGGATGCTCCATGAGCGCATCCTCGCCGGCTTCAGCGTCCTGCCATTGGCGACACTCGGTGTGTCCTACAGACTTTCTTTTCGCTTTGCGTATTTCACTTGCGTGCAACCTGTGATGTCTTGTATCCGATGTCCTTTCTCATGGTCCTTGGATTATTGCCTCTCCAATACGTCTCTGTCTCACCCGGATTTTGTCCAGTTGGTGGGTCCCTTAGAGGCCCATGAACGGGACTGTTCCGGTACTGGCTACATGGCGCGTGCAGCTGCACTTGGAATCTTGGCACAATGGGATGTCTGGGCAGCTGCTCAGACTCTCCTACAACAAAGTTATATTGAGTATCACGCAAGTTGTCCCGCAATGCTGTTCGCTGCTCCCTCTTGCGAGGAACATGAATGCAGTTTTGATTTATTGGACTGGATGGCGTCTCTTTTTTCTGATGATTCCAACGATGTCCTCTTGGAAGGTGTGGCGTTTTTCTGCACTTACACTCAATTGGATTAGGGGGCCTCCGCGTTCGGCGTCCTGCCTCACTGGATTTCTTATTCTGTATTTTAATTTTTTTTTCCTCTGTCCCAATCGTTGTCCTTTATTGGGGACTATCCCAAAACAGATGTTTCCGTTCTGCTCCATCTATTTGAACTCTGTCTTCGTCCTATATCTTCACCAATGGACTGACCAGGGGAGGGTGTCGTGTGGTTTGTGGCCTCTTTGTCTGCCTTGCTAAGTTGGCTTAGGCCTGGCTGCCATGATGCCTTTTTGCGCACGTTACTGTGTGCCTTTGTTTTTCCAGCCTCTGCTTGTGCCCGGCTATTTTAGAACTGTCTGCCTTTCTGCCTTTCACCTTTCCTCCTGTTCCCTTTGGGTTTCGTCTGCACATCATGTACAAGGTCGAAAAACAATGTCCCTTGTTCCTGCTGATCTGGTCAGCCCCTCGCATTTAGACATAACACTGAATGCAGCTGCACTGGAGAAATTCGTGTGCTTTTAATATTGTGATTTCACTGTTAGAGACACTTGGAGAAAAACCTTTCCAGAGAGAAGAGCTGTGCTTGTCTGATGATGTAAACCTTGCATCTAGATATTGAGGTATGAGGGTCTGCCTGACAATGCCCAGAGGTCTTCTATTTTTATAATAAACTAGTTTATAGCACGGGGAGGGTGGTATGGTCATTTAGCCCTATATCCACTGCTTTATTAAATGCTTTCCCCATTTGTATTCTATGGAATTGTAACTATGCTTTTATTTTATCATTATGCATTATGCTGATAGTACTGGCACGTGTACTGTATCTTCGAGCACGATAGTTGAAATAAACATGTTAAACAATACAGTGTCTCTTATTACGCACGTTGTGGAGAAGCATGAGTGATTTATGAAAGGGTGTTCTTGCTCCCGCGAGTCCTGAGAGAGAGAGACCGTGTTCTGGGTTGTCTAATCATTGGTAGCTGCGCTGCTAATGAGACGCTAAAGCTAGTCGGATTGGGATTGTGGGTCCTAAGGGGCATAGTTGGCTCACCACTATACTCTGAGGTCCTATTATCCTGTGCATAGCTCTGTGTATGTGCAGAATCCCTACAACAGTAGGGTATATCTAAGTCCATTCTCAAAGCACAATGCAGAAAGCAAGGGAAACAACATCTTCCAAGAGAATCTTGTTAAGTTTCATCCCGCTATTTTTTAAATAAAAGTTTGCTAAATTGTGCATTTCAGGATCACATTTCTACATATTAAATGACAAAATGTAAAGGCCGACTGTAATTTGGTTCAAAATTATGAATATTTAGGTGTTTGGGCAAAAAATCGATTTAAAAATATCAGGAGAGATTGCGCACCTCCGTACACTGTCTTCTCACCTTGCTCGCCATACTGCATTAAATATAGCTCGCCACTGCAACATGCACTATGTTCTGCCACGTTATATAATTTTAGGTATCATAAGTGTTGTTGTTAATGAAATCATTTCACATGCTCTCACAGCTGTAATATTCAAGGATGTAGGTAGTGCATAGAGAAGGGCGAGTTATAGTTAATGTAGTGTGGCGAGCGAGGTGAGAAGACTGTGTATGGAGGTGGCAAGTTGTATGAATTTTAAGGTGGGCCGTAAGTATAAATGTGAGTTAAAAATATGACTTATATTAATTTGAAAGTTGTGCATAAATGATGAATTTAAAATAAAAGAAGTTGAATGTCTAATTTTTTTGTAGTTTGAGTTGGGTTTGTATAGCAAAGATAAGTAAAGTTTTCCTAACTATGACTTATCTTTCACCTTAGTTTTCTTTTTACAAATTTCAATGTTTTTCTAATCTTAGTAACAAATTTGGAACATTCATCCAGTTTAGTTTTGTGGAGTGGAGTGGAGTGTTAATAATTGAAGTGTGGTACAATATACTGGATGAGAGTGTTGTAAAGTCTACTATGGTACAGTATATTGTGGTATAGTGGAGTGGAGTAAAGTGGAATAAGGTATACTGGAGTGGCGTAGAGTGGAGTGGCATACAGTGGAGTGGCATAGAGTGAATTAGGATACAGTACAGTGGCATATATTGGAGTATTGTAGAGTGTATTGGCGTACACTACAGTGGTACACAGTGGTACACAATAGCATAGACTGGAGTGTGGTAAAGTAGAGTTATGGTTTATAAATATTGTAGGATGTATTTGCGTCCACTGTACGCTATGGACTGGAGTGTTGTACAGTGTAGGAGCATATACTGGAATGTCGCATACTGAAAGAGCGTACAGTCAAGTGGCACACAGTGGGCTCTGCTACACTTGAGTGGGGTACAGTGGAATAGCGTACACTGGAGTACAGTACAATGTATTACCATACAGTGGAGTCACGTACAGTTCAGTGGTGTACAGTGGGCTTACGTAAAGTTGAGTGGGGTACAGTGTAGTGTTGTAAATTAAAATCCTGTAAAGTTTCATACAGTGCAGTGTTGCAGAGTGGAATAGGGTACACTACAGTGGGTTAAAGTGCAATAGGGTACAGTGCTGTGGCGTATACTGGAGTAGCATAAAGTGTGGTACCTTACAATGGAGTAGCATAGAATTGAGTAGTGTTCAGTGTAATAACGTTCAGTTTAATGGTGTGAAATCTTCAAACATATATTGGATTGGCATATACTGGAGTACCGTACAGTAGAGTGTGGTACAATTAAACAGGGTTCATTATCAAAGAGTAGAGCCTAGAAATATACAGTGGTGTCATTTAGTGCAGTGGCGCAGAATGTAGTCTTGTAAAGTGTAATAGCATACAGTGGATTGTGGTACAGTATAGTGATGTATACTGCATTTCAGTACAATGGAGTGCTGTAGAGTGAAGTAGCGTACACTGGAACAACGTACATTCCAGTACGACACCCAGCTAATCCTCTCCCTCACCAACGACCCCACTACCGCCAGAGCCAACCTGCACGACGGGATGAGAGACGTCGCCGACTGGATGAGGAACAGCCGCCTTAAACTGAACTCAGACAAGACGGAAGTCCTCATCCTGGGCTCATCACCCTCCGCCTGGGACGACTCCTGGTGGCCCCCGGCCCTGGGCACCGCACCCAAGCCAACGGACCACGCACGCAACCTGGGCTTCATCCTGGACTCCTCCCTATCGATGACCAAACAAGTCAACGCCGTCTCATCTTCATGCTTCAACACCCTGCGCATGCTCCGCAAGATCTTCAGATGGATCCCCACTGAAACCAGGAAGACCGTCACCCAGGCACTCGTCACCAGCCGACTGGACTATGGGAACACCCTCTACGCCGGAACCACAGCCAAACTTCAAAAGAGACTCCAGCGCATCCAGAACGCCTCCGCACGACTCATCCTGGACATCCCCCGACACAGCCACATCACCGTACACCTGAAAGACCTGCACTGGCTCCCCGTCAGCAAGAGAATCACGTTCAGACTCCTCACCCACGCACACAAGGCCCTCCACGACCTGGGCCCAAAGTACCTCAACGACCGCATGTCCTTCTACACGCCCACACGCCAGCTACGATCAACCAGCCACGCCCTCGCCACCGTACCACGCATCCGCAGAACCACCGCCGGAGGAAGATCCTTCTCCTACCTGGCGGCCAAGACCTGGAACTCCCTCCCCACTCACCTTCGGCGAACCCAGGACCATCTCGCCTTCAGGAAGCAGCTCAAGACCTGGCTGTTCGAGCAGTAACTTACCCCCTCCCCCAGCGCCTTGAGACCCTCCCGGGTGAGTAGCGCGCTCTATAAATGCCGTGATTGATTGATTGATTGAGTACTATACTATGAAGTGGGGCATAGTCGAATAGCATATAATGGAATAGCATAAACTAGAGTTGTGTATAGTGAATAGCATACAGTTGCGAGCAGTACAGTGTAGGGGTGTCCAGAAACTTTCATAAACAAAGGTGTAATAGAATATAGTGGTAAACAGTAAAATAGCATAGAGTATAGTGTTGTAGACTGGAGTGGTGTTCAATGGAGTTCGGTGGAGTAAAGTGGCCTAACATACAGTAGATTAGCATACAATTTAGTGGCGTATACTGGAGTGTTGTAAAGTGGATTGGCATACTTTAAATAGAGTAAAGTGAATTGGTATATAGTAGAGTGGTGTAAAGTGGAGTGTGTAAATTAAAGGAAATATAGGGTAAAAGTGTACATTTTATATCTGCAAAATATTATATTATAATATGTCAATGTAAACTTTCTGTTTGTATATTTAACTAGTGTAAGTAATGTTAAACATCCACGTTATATAAAATGCACTGATATATTGTGCTATGTTGTACCGTGCTAAATCACAGTATACTACAGTACCTGGGGTTCACAACTGGATATGTGATTGGTTCAAGGCTGTATTTACCAAAGGTAAATGTATTTCACATACACTTTTGTATTTTCCGTTCCGCAAAACGGTACGTTGCATTTTGTTACAGTGTGGCAGGTTTATATATTATAGTGACCACTTGATTATTTTGTGTAGTTTAGGTAAGAAGTGTAACAAATTTGTTGGTTTTAAGGTATTTAAAGTTAATGATATCTGTTGCTGTGTTATTTTAGTGAAAAATGGGGATCTTTCGCAGTAGTACCACAGTACATAGTCGTTACAGGTCATTAGCTGATTGTCTAATCTTTGGCTTTAGAAACGTCTAACACAGCTATGTTGTTTTTAGGTCCAGTTTGCCGTGTTCTGCTTAACGCCTTCCAATGTAGGTAAGTATTAGGTGTGGTATTTTTCCTCTATCTATTACCACTTTAGCAAAGCGGTAATAGATAGATCAAAATATTCATAATTTTCTGTATATTTCTTTTTAACCCCTTCGATGCTCATGACGAGCTCAGCTCGTCATGCTGCGCGGTCGCGCTGTGCGCATGACGAGCTGAGCTCGTCACGACCACACCCGCGATCGGAATGTCCAGCACCTGGGCGGAATTCCGATCGCGGCGAAGCGGTTAAAAATACGGAGAGCGTGGTAGCACCATGGTACCCCAAAAACCTTTTGCAAGGTTACATTATTTTTTTAATTTCTATAAATGTTTATAGCAAGAGTACTCTTAAGTGCATTTTTTTGTAAAGTAGGGCAGCAATTTCTATTAATTAGTGCAATACTCCACACACTTTTTTGTACATATTTAAATATGTAAAAATTTAAAATGCACTTTAGCACACTATATTTATAAAATATAGTGTCTTATAGTATATGTGCAATTTTTTTCTTTTTTCTTATTTTTTTTGGTAAACCTATTATCACTTTACTACAGTGGTAATAGGTATGGGAAAAATACCAAACCTAATACTTACCTACATTGAATGGCGTAACACAGAACACAGGGAAACTCGAACTGAAAACAGCATGGCTGCCTTTAACTTTTGCAAAGGCAGTTATTAGCCAATCAGCTAATGACGTCATTGCTACATATATATCGGGAGTACCACGTTAATACTGTGGCCACAGATATAGCTAAATTAAAAAGACTTACCCTACTTACCTGCAGTACCCCAAAGAATCATCTGTGCGCCATAATATAGAATCCTTCCAAATTTCATTAAAATCCGACTGATGTTTTTCGTGCTACATGAAATACAAAAGTCTATGTAAGATCCATTGGATTTTATCCCCATTTTGGGAACCCCTCTTTTATCTTTGCAACCCCTTGACGAAATGCTGCTAAACGTTCAGGACTCCAAGAATGACACGGGGGCAGCAGATCTGCAAAGTTCAAGGACATTCGTCAAACTCGTGCAAAGTTATTCAGGGACAAAAACCCCCAAAATCCCTACCTCCAGCCACCCTGACTATAACTACAGAGTGGCTATTGCCACTGTGTAATATATACACAAACACATATATATGTGTATTTGTGTGTTTATATAAGTATATATTTATATACAGTATTAAATATTAGTGGAATATATTTAATTGACATTATATTAAATTTATATATAAAATGATTTAACATTTAATTCTTTAAACTCTATTTATTTTAAAAAACTATATTTTTTACATAATATTTTTGTCAATTATATTTTTTACCACAATATTGTGTCAGTGGACCGCATATTTATAGGTTGTGTTGGTATAGAACCTGACAATCAAATTAAATGAAAGGAATACAGCGTTACAAATGATGATGATAATCCTGTGTACTATTTGATCAAATATCACACAGGGAGGTCTTGGCTTATTCTATGCAGTGTAGAATACGAGAGCAAATTGGTGCTTCTCATCTGTCATATGCATGCTTCTAATTTTCCAAGAGGTTCTTCCTTGTGATCCCCAAAATATCTCTCATGATCCTCTGAAGGTTGTATGATGGAACCCTGCATGCATTTTGCCTGCATGCCTTTACAATGCAGTCAGTACCCCGACTGCGATGTTACCACGCAGGTTGTTGCAACAACTTGCTTTAGCGGCGCTGGACTTTGGAATAGTATAAATTACTATTCCATCTCCAGCCTACACAACAGTAGGGAAGGTGTTCGACTTAAAAATCCAACACCAGTCCAACAACGTGCCCCCTAAAGCAAGTCGCTGTATTGAATTTCATGGTAAAGTAACGCGTGGTAACTTCACAGTCGGGGTAGTGGCTGCGTTGTAAAAGTAGGTCATTGTTGTGACTGTGGGGTAAAGGATGTTTCCCTCCTCTGAAACATATCTGATGTTCCGTCAATATGTCACTTATCTTCCCTTAGGTTTCTGTGATCTTTCAAACATGTTTTCATCTTTCATCTTCCATCTTCTAACAGTGAGTCTCTCTTCATCCCCAACCTTCCCCTCAAATTGCTCAATGTTTCTCTCATCTTCACCAATATGTAACTGTTCTTCAGTTAATGTTTGTCTCATTTTCCCTGAATACTCACCGTATCTCTTCTCAGTGTTTGTGTGATCACCTTTTGTCGTGTCCCCCATCTTCTTCAAATCTACCTACCTCATGGGTCCTTTTAATCTGCAGAGTTATTTCAAAGACCCAGATCTAAATGGATCACCACCTTTGTTTCAAAATGAGAGCAACTAATGAAGATGGGCACACACACACATGAATACCCCAGTGGCAAATAAATCAAAATAGAAAAAAATTACAGCTCTGATCTTAATCTCAATACACCAATGGTAAATAGACCAAGATTACAGCCCTGATCTTCCTGTCACTCATTGAAATTTGGAAGTTACTTTCCTATCTAAAGCAAAGAATAGCAAAACTGAATGTGCATTTCTCTCTATTAGCATCTCCGACCTCCAGGTTCAAACATGTCGTTCTTCAGGCACCACCACCTCAAAGACCGATGTTGGGCACCCTGGTTCCAGGAGTACTGCCCCGTCCTTTTTCATCTCAGTCTGTCCTCACACTGTTATGTTATGTTAATGTATTTGTAGAACGCATGGCTGCCCCGGCAACGGGGCATCCCAGCGCTAAAGTCGGCAGAGTGGAGCAGGGCAGAACGCGGGCAACTAATGATCAGAGAATATCCAAGTCTTCACTGCCCTTCTAAAGGCCCAGTTGTCTGGAATGCACCGGGTGGTGAGAGGCAGGGAATTCCCAAGGGTGGGCCCATGGAGATCAGCCGAGCACAAGGCGTGGGCAGGCTCATACGGAAGACACAGATCGCTCAGAATCATAGGGCAGAGTCCAGTAAGAATTTTGTAAGTGATGCAAAGGACCTTAAAGTGGATTCTTTACTCTATTGGCAGCCAGTGCAGCCAGTGGAAAAGGCCAGTGGCAGAGCAGTGCTTAGGAAGTGCAAAGAGAGTGCGAGTCACAGCATCTTGGGCTCGCTGGAGCCTTTTAATCTCCGACTTATTTGAACCGAGGAGCAGTGCATTACAGTAGTCCAACCTGGCCATAACAGTAGATTGGACTATCATCTGACATGTGTGGGAGTCAAAGAGTCCCAAGATAGGCTTTAGGCCCCGTAGAAGTCCAAAACAGGTGCCTGCTACTGATTTAGCCTGGGCATCAAAGGAAAGGGTGCAATCCACCCAGACACCTAGGTTCTTGACAGCTGGTTTTGGCAGCAGGGGAGGACCAAGTGGGGGAGGCCACCAATGGTTGCCCCACAGATGGGTATCCCTACCTAGAAGAAGAGTTTCTGATTTATAGGAGTTCAATTGAAGGCAGTTGGCATCCATCCAATCAGCGATGGCAAGCAGGTCCTCCTGAAATTTCACAGAGTCCTGACTAGGATCATTAGAGAAAGAGAACACCAACTGCGTATCATATATATATGACAACAGAGAGATGTTATGAGCTTTCGCTAACAGTGCCAGCGGCCGAACGTAAATGTTGAACAAAGTAGGGCTCAATGCAGAGCCCTGGGGGACCCCACAGCGTAACGGTTGGGTGGGCAGAGAGATGATTTGAAAAGACCTATCAGGCAAAAAAGACATAAGCCAGGAGAGGGCCTTGCCACCGATGCTGATCTCCTGTAACCGGTGCAGCAAGATCTTATAGGAGACCGTATCAAATGCTGCGCTCAGATCGAGCAGAATCAGTGCCGAGGTTCTGCCCTCATCCAAAGAGGCCCGCAGCTGCTCGGTGACCGCAAGCAGAGCAGACTCTGTGCTGTGCCGAGGTCTAAAACCATTTTGGGAGGGGTCTAGGATATAGTTAGATTCCAGGAACTGAGTTTAAATAGTGTTTACGTATGATTCCGAAGTTTTAGCAAGGAACGGGAGCAGGGAAATCGACCGAAAGTTTTCAGGCCTAGAAGCGTCACGTGTTGGTTTTTTTATCAGGGGGATAACTTTAGTGTGTTTCCATGACTCCGGTACCGATGCAGAGGATAAAGACAAATTGATTAGTTCCAAACAACTTGGTAAAAGACAGTCTTGGAACCTTATGAAAAGGTCAGGTTTGAGCGGGTCGTCCGGAGACCCCGACTTTACCTTGGTAAACAGAGCTAGGAGACCTTCAGAAGAGATAGGGGGAAAGGAAAGAAGAAAAGAGGGAGCAGAGCTGAAAGAAGGCCCCATTTGGGGACCGGGTCTTTGCTCTCAGGACAAAAACTGTTGTAGATACGCTCGATCTTGCCAGTAAAAAATTTGGCCAGTACCTCACACTAAGAATTGGTGGAAATGGTGCTGTCCGGGACCGGTGGAGGTTTCACCATGTCCTTTAAGAGAGAAAAAATAGTTTGGGCGGGATGTTTCTTTTATGCGCAAAATAAGCGGCCCTGGGCTTCCGAACCAGTTTGTGATAGGCCTTAATCGCGTCTCTATACCGTGATTTGGCTATGGGTTCGTAGGATCGTCTCCAGGTTCGTTCTAAGACTCTTACAATTCTTCCTAGCTGATTCCACTGTTTTATGCCTCTGCTCTTCTTCTCATGTTTCACTCTACACCCAGCGTGCACAATACATGCCTTTGCTGTATTTTCTGGCTGCATAGGTTTTGGGGGGGGACATCATCAACCTGGGTCTTTTAGATTATTAAATTACATTTTTAAAAGTAGCACTCAGGATTGTGGCAAACATTGTTTTTTGCTACAAAGCAAAAAGTTTTGAGGCATTATGAAAGATGATGATTTTAAAAAATGCTTTCAAATTCAGATATTTTATTCAATGCATTCCGGACAAAATCAGCAACTGATATTTTCTTTTAACAGCTAATCAATCACTTCCTAAACGCTGTTAAACACCTGTCCTTTCCATTGGCGACAGCCATGAACACTGACAGTGTGATGGATGAGGGCACTTTATGTGCGAGCCTTTCCACTCAACATAATCACACATTGTGACTTTGATAGACAGTGTCTCTTAGCAGCTTGACTCATTGCTCGTACACTGGCCTCACTGTGCTCTTCGTTATGCTCCCAGCTATACTTCTGCATAGCAATGCAGTACACCTACACAAATCAGCTATCTGTTGATGCCCGATGCTCCCCATACATCCCTCATTTTATATTTCCCCCACCTTACTAGCTCAACTTAATTTGTGCAAATGGTTGCAGGTGGTGGGCACTGGCACTCATTTAGATGTCACCTACAGACAGCTTTTGATGTCAGTTGTTGAAGACCTATTGAAGGGTTCTCCAACAAGTTGCTCAGGAGCTGCTCATAGCTCTCCAGCTACCTGTGAGCAGCTCCCATATGGGTTTTCCAACCGGTAAACGAAAAGCATTTGCTTGCTTGAATTATATATATTTCCAAAACTGAAAAGTATATATGAAAACTAAAAGGCGTCTATTCTCTAAACCAATAAGCTGGTGTTTGCAGAAAAATATTTAACGGTAGATATATAAAAAGTACTTAATGATACGTTCAGGACCCTTATAATTAACGTTTCTTAGTTGCCAGAGGGCCATGCGTATATGATTGCTATGACATAAAGAGGCATTCAGCATTAAAACTGATGAAGCATTTTCTGACATTATTGCTGGTGATCTTGCCTGAAGGCTGAGGTTGTCACTGCTAGTAATCCTGCATGCAATGGCTAGTAACAGAATCTTGTCTGAAGTGGTCACTATTGTAACACTAATAATTTGTATTAGTAGCTTAGGATAATTTGTATTGAACACAAGTAGCTCTTAATATAGAAAAGGTTGGAGACCCCTGACCTATTGCATGTAATATACATAAGTATGCTTTGGGTTCGTCGCTTACTGCTGTTGTCACACCTGATTTAGCCCCTCCAATTCATTTAATGGCTTTTTTTATCAGTTTCTCATGTCCCTCCTATAGGCGTATTGCTTTCTCACCAGATTTCATTGATGTACATTTGTATTCCTCCACATATGAAATCAGAACCTTTTTTTGCTCTTGAATTTACTGTGCTCATTTAGCCACATGAAGGGAGCCAACAGGTGAGATCAGAGCTCTGCCCTTGACAACACCCTATGGAAATGTGGGTTTGAAAGAAAAGAACAGGGAACAAGAATGAGAAAGAGAAACATAGGGACAGAGAGCCATATGTACAAACACAATCTTCCATAGACAAAGAATGGGTAAAACCCTTGGATAAATCTGGCCCAGAGTGGTAAAGTGTGAAAGCAGGGATAAAAACAGACCCTGCAACAGCTAGATAAAGTGACTGGAATTGTAAGGTGGCAGAAGAAGTAGACATGAGATGAAATCAGGACAGGGAAACCCTGGTACTCAGCAACCCAGCATTTGACAGCCCCTAGTGTGGGTTCCTAAGAAAAACCTTGGCCACCCTACACTTATTTTTTCTACAAATGAAACACTGGCCTCAACCAATTGCCATCCGTTTTCTTGTAATAAGTATTAGCCAGAATTTAAGCTCCTCCAAATCCTTCTCTTTTCTAAAACTACACAGCAGAAAAATATAAACAAGCCATTAAAGTCTATCATTCTCAATACTCTTTACCCAAATCTCCCCAATCAGTAGGACGTCATTGATCACCATATGATTTTATTTACAAATTGTCCTTGATGAACGCGAGTGGTGATATAGTGATTTTCCTTCAATTACATAAAAAGCATCATCATACAAATGAAGAGCCTGCCATGTCCAAGACTAATGAGAGGAGTGGGTAAGTACACGAAAACCACTGTAGCATCAGACTTTCCAACTTACAAAATAATTTAATCGTGTGAGAAGGAGGCATGGCCTAAGAGGAGCTAGGGCTTTGTGTCAAGAGCTACCTGAGAGGAACTCTGCCCCCTCCGCCCACAAAGCCCCTTCTCAAAAAACAAGAAAATTTAAAGCATGCTGGGCCTGCCATTAATGTCCTGGGGTGTTTTCACACCCCTTAATGGACATCGGCAGCCCAAAGCCTCCACAAATTAGCTGGAAAACCACTCTGTGTAGTGGTTTCCAGCTCGTCTTTCCTGCCACTGTGTGATATCTGCTCCTCACTGGGTGCATTAACCTTCTGTCCTACACTATTGCAACTGCTACTCATCAAAAGTTGGAATATTAATAATGGTACTTTTATTCCAGTTACCAACTCACTTAGGCCTTAGGTGCCTCTGCGGCACCTCCAAGTTGCCTCATCACCACAATTTTCATGGCGGTGAGACCACCATGAAAACTGTGGCATTGAGAAAACAATGCCTACAGGGCCTTCTGTTGCCTCAGGGCCACAGGGGGCCTGCAGGGGGGCACATGTTGTGCTCCCCTGTGTGCAGTCACCCCCTTTCACGCACGACATGGACTTTACAGTCCATGCCATGCAGGAGCAGGCTTTAGCATTCAGATTTTGCTGCCTTTTTAATATGCACTGCCATGGGAACACCAAAGGACTGCCTCCCAGACCATACGATAACTCGTACTCTGGCAGGCAGCCGGTGGGCGAGTTTGGCCGCCATGCCAGCACCCCGCTCCAAGACTGCCATTCTCACAATCAGGCCCTTAGTAAGTGGCAATGATTGGGAAAAATAAGAAGTGCCTCAGGCTAATGGTATTGCTGCAGCAATCTGTGGACCCATATTTGCGTAAAGCTGCTCAGCACATTTTAAATTTTCTTGTAGAGGGTTTGGAGTGCATCTATGACTGTGTGTGTGAATCTGTGTATGGGTATGTGAGTGAGTGTGACAGTGTCTGCATGAGTTGCCGTGAAAGTGTCTATATGGGTGTAACTCAGTGGCTGTGAGACTCTCTGTATAGGTGTAAGTATAGCTGTGAGAGTATATGTATAGGTATGTAATTGGATGTGATTGTTTGTATAGGTGTAATAATGGGTGTGAGACTATATGTATAGGTATGTGACTGGGTGTGAGAATGTCTGTACAGGTGCAAGTATGGGTGTGAGAGTGTATATATGAGTGTGTGAGTGTGTGTGACAGTGTCTGTGTGGTTATAACTCTGGGTGTGAGAGTGTCTGTATAGGTGTCTGAATGGTTGTCAGAGTCTCTGTATGGGTATGTGAGTGCGGGTCTCAAACTGTCTTTATGGGTATGTGAGTGAGGCTGTGAGAGTCTCTGTATAGGTATGTGAGGGTGTCTGAGAGTGTCTGTATGGGTGCAAGTGTGGGTCTGAGACTGTCTATATCTATATGTGAGTGGGTGTGAGTGTCTGTACGGGTGTAAGTGTGGGTGAGAGAGTGTCTGTATGGGTATGTGAGTGGGTGTGAGCATGTCTGTATGGGTGTAAGCGTGAGTGTAAGAATGTATGGGTATGTGAATAGGTGTGAGAGAGTGTATATAGATGTAACTGTGGGTGAGAAAGTATGTGTGAGAAGATGTAAGAGTGTCTGTATGGGTGTAAAAGTGGGCGTGAGAGTGACTAAGTGTGGGTGTGAGAGTGTCTGTATGGATGTAAGTATGGATGTGAAGGTGTCTACATGAGGATGTTTGTGGATGCGAGAGTGAGAGTGCCTGTATACATGTAAGTGTAAGTGTGAGAATGTCTGTATGGGTATGTGAATAGGTGAACAGAGTGTCTATGGGTGTAAGTGTGGGTGAGAGAGTGTCTGTATGGGTATGTGAGTGGGTGTTAGAGTGTCTGTCTGTATATGTCAGTGGGTGTGAGAGTGAGTGTATGAGTATGTGAGTAGATGTAAGACTGTATGTATGGATGTAAGTGTGAGTGTGAGAGTATGCATGGGTATGTGAGTGGGTTTGAGAGTGTCTGTATGGGTGTAAGTATAGGAATGAGAGTATCTATATGTGTATGTGTGTGGGTGTGAGAGTGTTTGTATGGGTGTCAAAGTGGCTGTGAGAGTGTCTTTCTGAGTATGTGAGTGGGTGTTGGTATGAGTATGTGAATGGGTGAGACAGTGTCTGTATGGTTGTAAGTGTGGGTGTGAGAGTCTCTCTATAGGTGTAAGAGTGAGTGTAAAACTGTATTTATAATATCGTTTTTGAGTCACGCAAGATCCGCAGATCCCTCACGGAGTTATATGGGGGGCTGCGCTGAGCCTGCCAGGGATCTGTGGATCACGTGAGTGGCAAAAAAAACAGTTTTCCCAGTCTTCTGACCTCAGCACACATGCTTAGCCTCTTTTTTAACACACACACAGGGTCAGGAAAGCTCTCACCTGACCCCTTCATTTAATATGCAAACAACTTTTCAGCCCCAGGGGACCGTTTCCCAACAAATAAAATGGTGGGCACAACTTTCCTGTGACGGTGCGGCCAGCCAATCTGGACCTTAGTTTGGCACGCAGATCCGCTGATTCCCCACGGTGGATACGCGGAGGGTCCACATCCCTAGATATACAAATTTGGTTATCCCTTAATATCTCTAAAACTACTGAACTAATTTACACCAAATCACAAAAATCATGCTTTCTAGACCAAGAGCTTTCTGCCAATTTTGGCGAAATTCCGTCCAACAGTTCGGGCTGCAGTCGTGTTCAAAATCCCTATGGGAATTAACATGGGGAAAACGCATTTTGGGACCCCTTCTTTTTCTCAGGCCTTGCTTTATCGATCACCCTGAGACTTTCCAGACAGCAGCTGAAGTGAGCGTTCCAATTTTTGGGGAAAATTTCATAAAGCTTCGTCAAACGGTGCCAAAAATATAGGCAAGTCAAAACACTCTTGGTCCTAACTATAATTACCTACTGGCAACCAAGATATATATATATACATCCTTCCGCTTGGCTCCATTAATGCTGGATATGTCAGCGCTCTTGTCAGTGCGGCCCCGTAGCACGGCAGAGCCTTTCCGTATAAATCATCCAAGCTTTACGTAAGTAAAGAGTTGGGTCGCACTCACGGAGTGAATATAATTCCTTTATTCTTTCCTCAAAGTGCCAAAGGCAAATCTTTGTATCAACCTCAATGCGTTTCGGTCTCGCAGAGACCTTGATCACGAGTGTGTCATTAGTGCTCTTGCCTCATAATAACAGCGTCATACCTCTTGCTCATTTCCTGTCACGAACATCAGGTGTGATGGGATTTGTAGTTTTTTAATGATAACTGAGCAATCGATAGCCCTTGTTTTTTTTTTCCTTAGCACTCTTTCATGTTGAAATATATGTAAAATTTATAGTGAAAGTGAATTAATTACCCGATCTATTCATTCAAGTAAGAACAAAGAAAAGGTGAAGAAAGTGCAGTGTCTGTTATACTTTTAATGGCATTTAGGTAATTTATCTGATCACAATATCAAATGCTAAGCGAATACCATTTAACAGATCATTATTGTTCTGATCATGGCGGTCATAAGTGCCCCATTCCAAATCTAAAATTTGAAATTTGAATTACTACGGAGACAGGTATTTAATTACCATATCAATGGACATTAGTGTCTATTGTACATTAGAAGGCCAGTACATCTTTTACCTGTTCCCAAGGATGATTCATATATCCCATTGTGGGATAGTCAATACTACACTCTAGTGTGTTTTTTTGACTCAGCTAAATCATTGCATATTTATAATTCATTTTTGATCGGATCTTATGATCACTTTCTTGGTTCGCTGTTGTCTGATATTCTAGAGTTTATGATGTACCATTAATTAAGACCCTCTAGTGGGTCTCATATTTAATACCAGATCTAAATGTGAGTGCTATTGTGATTTCAATGTGACAATTTTGCTACTAATACGCACGAAACCAGCTAAGCGAGACCGAAACGCATTGAGTTTGATACAAGGATTTGCCTTTGAAACTTTGAGGAAAGAATAAAGGAATTATATTCACTCCGTGAGTGCGACCCGACTCATTACTTACGTAAAGCTTGGATGATATATATATACATACACTATTTTAAATATCAAAAATAATATATAAATTTGAATTTACCATAGAAGGACCAAACATAAAAAGAATCAAACTAACACAAAACCAGTCAATGAAATAAAACTATAAACAACTTTGACCACAAAAACTAACAAACAATTAAATCAACAATATAAAAGGCACTCTAACTTAAACAACTAACTCCTTCAAAAATGAAAATCGCTGCAATACAAGGAAACTCTGCTGGATTTTCTCACCAAACCATTACAGAAAAAAGGACAGATGGTTATTGTTACCCAACCCAATGATACCCATTTTATCAACCTCAGAAGGATGAAAGGCTAAGTGGACCGCTGGAATTTGAACCTGTGACCATGAGGTCAAACACAAGCCCCTACAGGGGACGCTTTAGTCCACTAAGCCACCAGATCCGGCTTCATTTAAACAACTACATAATCAAGTAAGTAAAACTTGTATTTGCACTAAAATGTAATTGTTATTCCACTTGAAAACGTTAAAAAACAAATAATTAATAAAATACTATCCAGCTTTAATCTTCTTTCATAGACTTCCTAAAAGAAAAGCCCATGCCTGGAAACAGCAATAAAGTGCCTGAAAACAACACCTATCCAAAATAATCAAAAATATGTAAGAAAGTAAGCATACATAAATTGATACAAAAGTATAAACTTGCCCAAATAGAGAGCAAAAATAAACCTACCAATTTCAATGTCTACAACGTAACAACAAATTAACATTAAAAGTGAAACTTACGATTTTTTTTCATCCAACAGAAAGAAAGCCCTTGCTCCACATAAGAACACCCGACAATGAATCTTAATATTCTCTACAACACAACACTGGATGATGGATGGGACCTTGAGAATGTGTCCCAAACCATTCGCTCAGATATACACCATACATGGTGAATATTAAAACGAAAATATCCCTTTTATATATGTTCTACTACCAAAAAACAAAGCAGCACTTACCACTAGCTCTTAAACCATATCAAACACAAAACAAATAATTACTACCTCCCCAAAATAATCATAGACTATGAGCAAGCCATGATTTAAAACATTCAAACAATTTTACCCTCATACAGCCATACAAGGCTGTTACTATCATTTCAATCACAGTATATGGAGGCACCTGCTTTTGAAATCAAAAACATGATAGCATTAGCCTATGTCCCTGTCACAGAGGTAGCCAACCCCTACAATGTATTAATAGACATCTCTTACTACCAACAAAATGAAGACACACTAGGCCCCCTATTGGACTATTTCGAAGACACTTGGGTTGGCAGACTACATTGCTCAAGATACAGACACGAACCAAAATTCCAAATACCATGTTGCAATGTCTATGACAGCACCTTGGCACAAGAAGCCAAAACAAACAACACAATGGAATGATGGCACAATGCCTTCCAATCCACATTAGGCAGAACTCAACCTACACTGTACGCATTAATAGAAACATTACAAAAAGAGCAAAGCTACTAACAACTGAGAATAGAGCAATCTGTTAGACAAATTGGCCCTAAACGTAGCAAACAAACTAGAAGAATGTACTATATGCTACAATTTAAAGTAAAACTCTTCATAGATAACAAAGGATTAGAGATGATAGCCAAAACATATTATAAAATAAATAGAAGCATACCAAAGTCCTCAAAAAATCTGAAAATGTCTTAACCAACATAACAAATCTTGTATTTTGAAATAATAAATATAATATTTCATTGCATCATTAGTAATGTAGTGAAAATTTCAATTGTAATACAAACTGATATAATAACACTACATAAACATTACTTAAAATGAAATGTTATCATCACCAACAAAGAAAGTAAAAACAAACTCAATCAATCACATAAATTAATTACTACACATAAACCAAGCAATGCCACATAACAATCACATAATATTTACACAAACATTATAAAATGACATTTCCCACCAAAAGGAAAATTAAATAAAGAATACTTACTGTTCTGTAGCTGCAGATCTTTCTCTTTATCTACATAATAAAAAATTAGTAATCGACCAAAAATGTAAAAATATTATCCAAACAGCCCCTCAAAAAAATGCAAAAATGAAACAAATCCAATACAAATCCCATGAAGCAATCCAAAGTATGTAGAAATCATAAAAACCCTAAACTGTGTTTTAAAAAACTTAAACGGTCCAGGCATTCCAAACAAAGAGGAATAAAATTAAAAAGCAAGGGTGTATAATTAACCGAAAATGATTTCCTTAAATAAAAACTCCTAATGCCCATAGGACACGTTCGTAGACAAAAACCTGCAAAGTAAATAAAATTCCCACCTGTAAAGCACATTACACTCCCAACAATGCATATACATTACAGATAATCATCAAAATATAACTAACATAACTTAATTTAACATACCATAGCAACACATTACTAAAATAGTGTACAAAAACGCAAAACTACAACCTAGTGAAAAAACATTAACACTAAGGGCCCGATTCTGATGCAGTTTGGAAAGTTTCCCGACCAAATGGGTTTGGGAATGGTTTCCAACCAAATCGGATCAGGAGAGTCCAACCGACCGAGTACCCCATGGACTTCAACGGGAGCCTTTGTTCCAACCAAATGCATAGGCTCCCATTGAAGAAAGGGGTGGCTGGGGAAAATCGGGCACCCTGTGGCGGGCACCCCCTTGTGCCTGCCACACTGTGCATGGCTGGTAAGGGGGGACCCAGGGGTACCCCCACGGGCCCGATTGGGAAGGCTCCGGGTGCAGGGGGGTCCACTACGGGACCCTAAAGTCTGATTCAGACTGCCGATTTGAGTCGGACGGCATGATTTGGAAAGGCTGTTCAAATCCAGCATCGTACTCGGTCGTTCGGAAATGCGGCCCGTAGAGATGTACGATTCTGCTCCGTACGGCTCGATCATTCCAAATGCCGTTGCATTTGGATTGGGATTGGGATATTCCTAACGCCTAACTCGCATTGGACTCAGTGATTCAGAAACCTTTCCGAGTCAGTCGGAAAGGCACGTTCCTGATCCGATAACGTTCCCGATCCGATTTGGACGGAGCAAATGCCATTAGGAGGCTTCAGGCTCTTTCTCTGAGCCGAAGCATGCTGCCAGCATGGTACCGCTGACACAACCCCGCTAGCCCGGCGGTGTTCTCATTATACGGCAGTCAGGATGCCGCCACCATGTCTACGTTCTCCCGACCGCTGACACTGCGGGCTGCAGGTGGGATCGATTAACTCGTAATCAACCCCTAATACAGCTAAATATACAAATAAAAACCATAATCAACACTATAATTACCTTCTAGACCTCCCCCTAAACCCTCCCACCCTCAAAACCCTTAAACAAAGGGCTTACTTGTTCCGATGAACAGCAGCACCTTACCGCGACCTGGTTCCAGAAACATAGACTAAAAACAACAAAAATAGATTACAAAATAGCAGGTACTGGTAAAAAAAAATGACCACTAAATGAAACTGAAAAAAAATATCTCCCCACAGAAATGAATCGGAACAATTGTAGAAATGTTGAGTAAATGTATTGAAAAATGTTTACAAATATTAAACATGTGGAACATGTCAAAACATTTTGTGATACAATGTTAAAAATGCATACAGCATAAATTAAATAATAGTATAAAATAAATGCAATTATTTACTAAATACATAAAAAGATATGTTAAAATGATGTGGAATATATAATTTACATGTTTTTATTGATAAAGAAATGTTTTATTTACTTACCTTCATTAAAATTTTGTTTTTTCAGATAAAATGTCATTAAAAATTTCAAAATATACAATCAATAAACTTTAAAAACAAAAACATGAAAAAATGTGTGACATCTCTTTATTATGCAAAACAATGTAATGAATTTTAAAATTGTTTACAAACATACAACTCTTTTTTATTATAATACTAATGGACAACAATGCTAATTAAATATCCCAAAATATTTCTACTACATAAAAATGAAAATAAAATAAAAGACTTCAGAATAATAAAATGCAATTAAACAATCACACTCCAACAAATATCATTTGTAAAAACAATTGTTAAACACTAAAGGGTTGACATTTACTATTCCCACTTCAATCTAAACTCAATTAGGGGACGTGTTGGACACCAAAGTGGTGACATGTACTATTCACACTTCTATACAACCCTATTGGGGAAGGTGTTGGACACTAAAGGCGGGACATTTACTTTTCCTATTCCAATCTATACTAATTTGAGGAAATATTGGACACTAAAGGGTTGCAATTTACTATTCCCACTCCAACCTAAACCAATTTGTGGAAAACATTGGACACTAAAGGGGTCACATTTACTATACCCACTCCAATCCAACCCTATTGGGGAAAGGTGTTGAACACTAAAGGGATGCCATTTACTATTCTCAATCCAATTGATACCAGTTTGAGGAAGGTGTTGAGCACTAAAGGGATGAAATGTACTAATTCCACTCCAGTCTAAAGATATTTGAAAAAAGACGCTAAAGGTGTGAAAATTACAATATCCATTATAATATCAAAATAAATTAAAGTAGTTACTACAAATTAAACAATTTGAAACACAACCAATACTCCATACTTGAACACATTTTTTACAATATTAGTAAATACAAATTTATCTGAAAACAAACTACCCTAAACAACAAACCTTTACATATATATATGAAAAGGTTACCCCTCATGGGACTTCGCCTGCAGGTAAGTAACAGCTCATATTTGGAGGCGAACTCAAAGGCTCAATTCCATTAAAATCAAATCGCCAGTCCTACGCGTTTCAGGCCACCGCCCTTCATCATGGATTTGCTGCAAAGGGGAGAGAGGAGGCAATATCCAATGCCTGAGTAAGGGGTCAGCAGGAGGCTTTGTTTTATCCAACTGGGCACTCAAGCTGGACTGTAGCTCAGATCCAATGAGTTTGGGGCATCACATGGTGTTTGGAGTGACCCTGCCACTGTGCAGACATCCATCTGGACTACATTACCCAGCATGCACCTGCCTGGGAGGATATTCTCGTGATGCAGGTACACCTTTAATTGGAGGAGGGATCGAATATCACCTGACTGGGAGCGGTCAACTTATCAACTGCATTCTGCTTGACCCCCAGAGAGACTATGGAGTCCGTGAGACCGGCACTGAGGAAAGCCAAGAATGGCTGAAACGCGTCTGCCTACGGGTTTCAGGGACTGCCAGCAGCACGCAAGTGTAATTTTTAAATAAAGCCTTTGAAAGACCCCGGAGTGTGTCGAGCCTTTATCTTACCTGGGAGAAGGCACTGGTCGTTATATATATATATATATATATCATTAAATCCTCACAATCACGAATGGAAAAGTCGCACTCAGGATTCTTAATGGAGTTACAAAGTATTTATTGACTTGACGCGTTTCGACACAAAAGTCATACAATGACCCGGAAGTGGCAATTCATTATAAAGCATTTCCTGTGTTACGATAAACATAAAAGAGGTATGCACAATAGCAAAGTCATGATAGAAATTAGAAAACAGACTTTGGACACCTGATTAACGTGTATAAATGGATACGCTAAAATTGGTGAAAAACATACTATAATAGTGCATGAATATTTACAAGTGAAAAACACCCGAAGTGAATGACTTGGTCTTAGTGCAAGCAAGTGCTGCAGCCTATAGCGAGCAGAGAGTAAGCGTCGTGCAAGATTAAAAATAGCGCGGCGCTAGTGGCTGGAGAATCAGGGTCAAGTGACCTAGTAGTGAATCGTCTAGCCAAAGTACTCATGCTACCGGTTTCAAAGCCTGTAAGACCAATAAGGGCTAAAAGAACGAAAGGAAATGCCCTAAAGAAGATGGATGCCAGATAGGGGCCATTCCAGGGAAGGGAGAGTGATAAGGGATAATGGGGAGGAGAGTAGGCTATAACAAGGTGTCAGAGCAGCCACTCTAGACATATAGACTATTCCCTGAGTGTCACTGGATCACAGGGACAAAGGGGGCAAGAGAGCGCAGGCTGGGGCAGATTAAAAAAGGGTTACAGAAGCAGAAAGTACAAGGGCATGGATTGCAGAATACTGCATTTCTCATCCAATTTCCTAACCCAAATGTACATGAAGATCTTCCTCACAGTTGAGGCCACCAGGTGTTTTGCTTTGGAGCTTAATGATATATTCAGATTCCAGGCATCGCAGATGACGTTCCCGATTTCCTCCGCGCTTTGAGACTGGAACCCTGTCAATGCCAAAGTACAACATTTTAGTGCTGATATTGGATACATTTCTATGCACAGCATTACAGTGTTTTGCCAAGGTATAGGACATGTCTCCATTTCTGATCGCGCGCAAGTGCTCTAGAATGCGTTTTTTCACGGGAAAGATAGTGCTCCCCACGTATCTAAAGCCACATACACATGTTATCACATACACAACAAAATCTGTGTTACAATTAATGAAGCAGTGAATCTTCTCAGATTTGCCATTTGGGAGATCATACGTTTTCACATTAACACTGCTACTGCATGCTTTGCAATGTCCGCATTTATGGAAACCTGGGAGTTCCCTCAACCAGTTGCCCTGTGTTTTGCTTCTCTCAGTGAGGTGGCTGTGTACTAGCATATCTTTGAGGGAAGTACATTTCCTATATGTGACATGTGGTGTTGGACTGACCAGTTGGCCAATGATCCTATCATTCCTCACTAAGTGCCAATGTTTACGCACTATCTCATGTACTGCCTGCGAGGCGTTGTTATAAGTGGTTATTAGCCTGACTTGTTGTTTAGTGTCATCTTTAACTTTAGGGACAAGGAGGCTGTTGCGTTCTCTGATAGCTGCTTTCTCTGAGGCTAATCTGATGGTTTTACTGGAATATTCCCTTGTTTTAAAACGGCCCTGCATCCTAGATCTTTCTTTCTCATATGTTACCGTGGAGCTGCAGTTCCATTTAGCCCTGAGAAGTTCACCATAAGGGATACTTCTCTTGAGCCCGTCAGGATGGTGGCTGCAGGCATGGAGTAAGCTGTTGCCAGAAGTGGGTTTTGTAAATAGACTTGTGTGCAGTGTCTCACCAAGTACGCAGCCATTGAACTACAACAGATCGGCGAGGAACTGAGGATACTCCGTGAGGCACTTATGAAGCATTCATCCCAAGAGGAAATAACCAACTTCATCAAGGATATGGAGGTGAGATTGGCGAAATACGAAGAGGGCATAAAGTCTAAAAAGCGGTGGAAGTTCGTGCGCAACAGAAATGACTACGCGCAGGGCCACATTCTTACCTTTGGCCGTAAATATGACACAGTGAGGAAGGACTATAAAAAAATCGAAGCGCTCCACGCACAAGAATCGGAAACGTCGGAATCAAGCTCAGCAGCACCCTCAGATGAGGATGAACGACAAGTTGCATCTATCTCGGAAAGGGGCCCTTTCACGACGCTAGAGGAGTACCGTTTTATCCAACTGTGCCTCAGCGCGAAAAAGAAACCCCCACGGGGAAGAGGAAAAGGAGGAGGCAAAGATGCTGGAAAAGAGGGATCAGGAGAGGTGGAGAAGGCAAAAGACAACGAGACGCCGCATGGGAGAGGCACACGGCATTCAAAACGCAACAAGTAATGGGTGAGCAATCTAACCTTTCCATCATTAACCTTTCCTCACACACTATCTCTCCTGATGAAAGGTCAGTTTTAGAATTAGGACTGTCCTTTTGCCCTACTGCTAATTTTGACTATGCTAAAACCCGCATTGACCTTTTTCTTTTCATAAGAAAATTGAAGCTTCTTAAAATTCATACAGCTAAACAATGTAGTGGCTCCCCTCGTATTTCTCAACCAGGTGCCTCTGCAGACCCCGTACTTCCTGCTCTTGTGATAGGTGACATTGAAATGCTTGCCACCCTCAGAGAAATGGAAGTAGGCATGCGAGACTGGGGATCTGATCGTGAACTTCTGGTCAGCATGGATATGGTGCTGAACAGAAGATCCAGGAATGACTTTAAACCAAGATCTAGGTTTAACCCTGTGACCCCACATGATGGGCTAGATACATACCAAGAAACAGTCCTACTTGATCTCATGAAGCTGTGGAAGACACAACGCAATGACTTTGCCAAGAATCTTACACCATCACAAAGGTCGGGGCTACAGTCCTTGAAGCAAGCGGCTACCTTTGCGATTAAACCTTCAGACAAGGGGGGCAATGTCGTTCTCTGGGACATTAACAAATACAGACTAGAAGCACGAAGACAATTGGAATTTTCCGGTAGTTACCTTAGGCCCACTGCAAACAGGTACAACAAGACTATACTTGAATATCATAACATTTTGAGTGACTGGCATGGTAAAGATATTTTAAGCCAGAATGAATTGCTTTTCCTCTTGGTCAAGAAACCAGTAATTCCGGTTTTCTATATGTTACCAAAGGTACATAAGCACCCAACTGATCCACCGGGGAGACCCATCATTTCGGCTAACCAGAGTCTTCTAGAAAACACCTCGATTTATCTAGACTATTTTCTCTGCCCATATGTTATCAATTTACTTTCTTACTGTAGGGATACGATGGACTTCCTGTCTAAGATTCAGGAGATCCCCTGGAAGGATACATATGTTTTGGCTACAGTGGATGTTGTATCCCTGTATACGTGTATAGAACACAGTTTGGGTCTGGAGGCTTGCAAATACTATCTGAGAGATAGGCCTTTATCCATGTACGACCACACTATGATGTTGATTGATATGTTACATTTTTGTCTGCACAATAACTGTTTCCTGTTCGAGGACCAGTGGTATGAGCAATACACTGGGACTGCCATGGGAAGTTGCTTCGCCTGTTTGTTTATGGGGTGGTGGAAGGCGGAGCACCTGTGGCACAGTGGGAATGAAGCCTTTAGTGACAATATCATCCTATGGACCCGTTATATTGATGACATTTTCTTAATTTGGGACGGGCCACAAGGGGATTTACTGAGCTTCATCACAGGGCTAGCTGAAAACAACCTCAATCTCACATTTACCAGTAAGACACATAGGAACACTATTGAATTCCTCGACGTCCTGGTCGAAGCCAAAGGTGAGACATTGCACACAAGTCTATTTACAAAACCCACTTCTGGCAACAGCATACTCCATGCCCGCAGCCACCATCCTGACGGGCTCAAGAGAAGTATCCCTTATGGTGAACTTCTCAGGGCTGAACGAAACTGCAGCTCCACGGTAACATATGAGAAAGAAAGATCTAGGATGCAGGGCCGTTTTAAAACAAGGGGATATTCCAGTAAAACCATCAGATTAGCCTCAGAGAAAGCAGCCATCAGAGAACGCAACAGCCTCCTTGTCCCTAAAGTTAAAGATGACACTAAACAACAAGTCAGGCTAATAACCACTTATAACAACGCCTCGCAGGCAGTACATAAGATAGTGCGTAAACATTGGCACTTAGTGAGGAATGATAGGATCATTGGCCAACTGGTCAGTCCAACACCACATGTCACATATAGGAAGTGTACTTCCCTCAAAGACATGCTAGTACACAGCCACCTCACTGAGAGTAGCAAAACACAGGGCAACTGGTTGAGGGAACTCCCAGGTTTTCATAAATGCGGACATTGCAAAGCATGCAGTAGCAGTGTTAATGTGAAAACGTATGATCTCCCAAATGGCAAATCTGGGAAGATTCACTGCTTCATTAATTGTAACACAGATTTTGTTGTGTATGTGATAACATGTGTATGTGGCTTACGATACGTGGGGAGCACTATCTTTCCCATGAAAAAACGCAATCTAGAGCACTTGCGCGCGATCAGAAATGGAGACATGTCCTATACCTTGGCAAAACACTGTAATGCTGTGCATAGAAATGTATCCAATATCAGCACTAAAATGTTGTACTTTGGCATTGACAGGGTTCCAGTCTCAAAGCGCGGAGGAGATCGGGAACGTCATCTGCGACGCCTGGAATCTGAATATATCATTAAGCTCCAAAGCAAAAACACCTGGTGGCCTCAAATGTGAGGAAGATCTTCATGTACATATGGGTTAGGAAATTGGATGAGAAATGCAGTATTCTGCAATCCATGCCCTTGTACTTTCTGCTTCTGTAACCCTTTTTTAATCTGCCCCAGCCTGCGCTCTCTTGCCCCCTTTGTCCCTGTGATCCAGTGACACTCAGGGAATAGTCTATATGTCTAGAGTGGCTGCTCTGACACCTTGTTATAGCCTACTCTCCTCCCCATTATCCCTTATCACTCTCCCTTCCCTGGAATGGCCCCTATCTGGCATCCATCTTCTTTAGGGCATTTCCTTTCGTTCTTTTAGCCCTTATTGGTCTTACAGGCTTTGAAACCGGTAGCATGAGTACTTTGGCTAGACGATTCACTACTAAGTCACTTGACCCTGATTCTCCAGCCACTAGCGCCGCGCTATTTTTAATCTTGCACGACGCTTACTCTCTGCTCGCTATAGGCTGCAGCACTTGCTTGCACTAAGACCAAGTCATTCACTTCGGGTGTTTTTCACTTGTAAATATTCATGCACTATTATAGTATGTTTTTCACCAATTTTAGCGTATCCATTTATACACGTTAATCAGGTGTCCAAAGTCTGTTTTCTAATTTCTATCATGACTTTGTTATTGTGCATACCTCTTTTACGTTTATCGTAACACAGGAAATGCTTTATAATGAATTGCCACTTCCGGGTCATTGTATGACTTTTTGACAAAGACCGTTCTGTCGAAACGCGTCAAGTCAATAAATACTTTGTAACTCCATTAAGAATCCTGAGTGCGACTTTTCCTTGCGTGATTGTGAGGATTTAATGATATTTTAGCGGGTCCAGCGCCCGCCTGTCTGCACCAACTCCAATTGGTGGATGCGATCGGAGGAAAGTCTGGACTGCATCTGCGATATATATATATATATATATATATATATATATATATATATATATCCAACAGAAAAGGTTACCCCTCAAGGGTCTTCGCCTGCAGGTAAGTAACAGCTCATATTTGGAGGCGCAGTCAAAGGCTCAATTCCATTAAAATCAAATCGCCAGTCCTACGCGTTTCAGGCCACCGCCCTTCATCATGGACTGCTTGAAATTGAAAGAACACAGCACGCACACAACCGGCGTTTCCCCATTTATTCATAAAGGTCACATGTCACTAATAGACCGTTGCATTGTGGGGCTGGTAGTGTTTAATTACAATCCCTTGTGGGACGCTGCTGTGCATTTTTGTAAAATAAATGTCCCAGGAAATACAGAGTCTCCGTACTCGCTCTCCCGTAGAAAGGCTCTTCCTGCTCCATCAAAAATCCACCTATGTAGGCAGACTTGGACCCGCATTTGATGCGGTGGCGTCGCTCCCGTGGCCAGGGCCGGCCACTAAACATCCAACAGAAAGGTTACCCCTCGTGGGACTTCGTCTGCAGGTAGTAACAGCTCATATTTGGAGGCGCAGTCAAAGGCTCAATTCCATTAAAATCAAATCGCCAGTCCTACGTGTTTCAGGCCACCGCCCTTCATCATGGACTGCTTGAAATTGAAAGAACACAGCACGCACACAACCGGCGTTTTCCCATTTATTCATAAAGGTCACATGTCACTAATAGACCGTTGCATTGTGGGGCTGGTAGTGTTAATTACAATCCCTTGTGGGATGCCGGTTGTGTGCGTGCTGTGTTCTTTCAATTTCAAGCAGTCCATGATGAAGGGCGGTGGCCTGAAACGCGTAGGACAGGCAATTTGATTTTAATGGAATTGAGCCTTGACTGCGCCTCCAAATATGAGCTGTTACTTACCTGCAGGCGAAGTCCCACGAGGGGTAACCTTTCTGTTGGATGTTTAGTGGCCGGCCCTGGCCACGGGAGCGACGCCACCGCATCAAATGCGGGTCCAAGTCTGCCTACATAGGTGGATTTTTGATGGAGCAGGAAGAGCCTTTCTACGGGAGAGCGAGTACGGAGACTCTGTATTTCCTGGGACATTTATTTTAAGAAAATCCACAGCAGCGTCCCACAAGGGATTGTAATTAAACACTACCAGCCCCACAATGCAACGGTCTATTAGTGACATGTGACCTTTATGAATAAATGGGAAAACGCCGGTTGTGTGCGTGCTGTGTTCTTTCAATTTCAAGCAGTCCATGATGAAGGGCGGTGGCCTGAAACGCGTAGGACTGGCGATTTGATTTAATGGAATTGAGCCTTTGACTGCACCTCCAAATATGAGCTGTTACTACCTGCAGGCGAAGTCCTACGAGGGGTAACCTTTTCTGTTGGATATATATATATATATATATATATATATATATATATATATATATATATATATATATATATATATATATATATATATATATATATATATATATAGATATATATATATATATATATATATATAGATATATATATATATATATCCAGGCAATTAGTCGCAATCACTCTGCCTCCTTGAATGGCGGCGGGCTTCGGCGAGGTAGCGAACCTCCTACATACAGTCAATTTCCAGTGATTCCACCAAAGAAAACTGAGCACAAATCCGTAAGCGTGGTTATTCAAATATTTATTTGTTCAATGGCAAAACGCCTGACGCGTTTCGGAACAGCCGTTCCTTTCTCACGGGTCAGTGAACGTTTGTAAATCCATAATACATATAGTGGTCACGTCACATTACAAAACATAGAGGTAGGACTACTACACCACATCAGGGGTAGTGCTAATTGGCAGCCATTTTGGAGTGGTGACTTATTCTCCATACACTTTCACATAAAATATCATTTGCGTGATTAAACCAATGAGCGCTCAACATTGTATATAATACCGTCATATAGATCAATTGGTACACAATTACTGAACCATTTCATTTAGACAATATTAAATAACACAGTAAGAGACATATTTCTCATTGCTGCTTTCAAATACCGCCCCAGTGGGCTTACATTCTCTGCATGAGCATACTCTTATCGTTGCTTTATGAATTAGTGTAGCAAGTATTACATGTCTATACTCCTTATAAGTGATGCATGCTTTACAATTCTGCCCCAGTGGGCTTTCTCCAAACCATCACAGATATTTTAAGCTTTTTTGCATTCCTCCTCATCTTATGATGATGGTGTCTCCGTCTCCTACAATATAAAACACAAACATATGATCAATGATCACCTGTCATCAATTAAAATACAAACTTCATCAGGGGGTACATAATTCATTCGACAATACATTCTCACTCTATCACAGTTCTACCCTCAACCCAAGTGGACAGATAATTCCTCATCTTTGTTCAATCCTAGCGGATGCAAAGTTTCATATTTAATGATCATCCTCGATTCTAATCGTCTGAGTTCTCTTAATCTATTCCCTCCTCTTTCAGAGATAGGAATTCTGTCCAATGCACAGTATCTTAACAGACTGACATTTTTGCCATGGGCATCCTTAAAGTGCCTTGCTGTTGGATACTGTTTGTCTTCATTAACAATAGCTCTCCTGTGTTCCAGGATACTTTTTTTCACCTGGTGAATAGTGCTTCCAATATAAATTAATGGGCAAGGACAGATAAGTGCATATACACAGTAATCCGATTTACATGTCAGATGCTTGTTAATGACAAACGGTTTCTGATTTTTAGATAGCTCAATTTGTTTTAGATTGACACTATTCTTGCAAGCTTTTCATGATCTACAAGTAAAAAATCCTTTCACTTGTTGACCACCTGCAGCAGTTTGTACAGTACTGCTGCATAACATATCACTTAAAGCTGTGCATTTCCTGAACATGATTTTAGGGTTATCTCCTACATGATTTTTAGGGTTTTATCCGTGCATAGAGCATTCCAGAATTTTTTAAGACACCTTCTGACTTCCCAGGCTTGGTTACTATATGTTGTTATAAATCGGATGGGTTCTTCTACGTTGTCATCTCTATTTTTATCCTTCAATAAATCCACTCTGTTAACTAGCTGGATTTTTTCACATGCCTGGTTTATTGTCTTGCTAGGGTATCCTCTCTCTCTAAAGCGTGTTACCATAGTTTCCATCTCTATCTTAAACTCAGCATCTGAGCTACAATTTCTTCTTGCTCTTAGTAGCTCACCATATGGTATGCTGTTAATCAGGTTTCTCGGATGGCAGCTATCTGCATGTAGCAGACTGTTGCCAGCAGTCTCCTTCCTGAACAGTCTACTTTCCAGTTTATTGTCAATAACCTTCAACTCCACATCCAAAAATTCAATTTTCTCCATGTGAATAGTACTGGTAAACTTCAGATTGAAGTTATTGTCATTTAAGGTTTCCACAAATCTCATAGCTTCTATTTCAGAACCCCTCCAGATACAGAATACATCATCAATGTATCTTGCCCAGAGGACGACGTGTTGGGAACAGGCATCGATCTAACTAGCCACCTGCTCCTCCCACCAGCCGAGGTAAAGACCCGCATAACTGGGGGCGAAGCAGGGCCCCATCGCAGGGCCCCATCGCCGTCCCCTGGGTTTGACGATAGATCACATGGTTGAATAAAAAGAAGTTATTGGTTAAACATGCCTGCATCATAGTTAGGAGCATTTCAGTGTGCATAACGTATGATAATTCACGTGTTTTCAAGAAATACTGACTAGCCTCTATACCCAATGTATGTGGTATACATGTGTATAAGCTATTGACATCCAATGTCATCAACAACATATCCTTTTCCCAAACAATATTTTCCACAAGTCTGAGAAAATCTCCAGTGTCATGTACATATGCAGGTAAGGATTGGACAAATGATCTCAGGAAAAAGTCTATATACTTAGAGGTATTCTCATATAGGCTTTCCATGGAAGAAACAATAGGTCTTCCTGGCGGATTATGGTGGTCTTTATGAAGTTTTGGTAACATATACATTACTGGCAATCTCGGATACTCACAGTATAAAAATTTTAATTCTTCATTGGTTAAAAGCTGTTCATTCCTCCACTTAACCAAATTCATTCTATACTGTTCATTACTCTCCTCATAACATATTTTGTTTGTTCTCACATAGTTGTTTACATCATTCAGTTGTCTGTTCCCCTCATCCAAATACATCTGTAGAGGCCAAACCACAATATTTCCACCCTTATCGGATTTCTTAATTACTATAGAATTATTCTCTTGTAATTCTTTAATTGCCGATTGTTGTTCAGGGGTGAGATTATAGCGTTTATTGGGTTTACTCTTGCTGAGCTTTTTCAACTCATCTTTCACCCCCTTCTCAAATATCTCCATTGCATCACAATGTATTTGCGGTATGAATATAGATTTTGGTTTAAAACCGCTATCACTACTGCGGTCCAAAATCAAATGTTCCTCAGCTGTAATATCTTGTGGGTTTCCACCCAACCTCCACCACCCTCCTATTCTTGCATGGTCTGTAAAATTTCCAAATCTGCAACTGTTAAATTAGAATTTACATTAGTTGGGACAAATTCCTCGATTTTCTTATGTTCATACCATTTTTAAGTTTCAACTTCCTTGTGAAGTGGAACAAGTCTATTCTGCCCTCTGTGTAATTAAATCTTTAAGTAGGGCAGAATGTTAAACCTAATGATAAAACATTGATCTGATTAGTGGAAAGTACAGTATCAGATAAATTTACCACTGTAAAGGGGTCCTTCATTTTGCGGCCGATTTACCTCACGTTGTCATCCCCATGAAGCCATCCAGTTTCCCTTGTTTTTTTACGCCTTGCCTTTTTCCTCCTCTGGCGCCTCGACCGCGACCTTTGTTCTCTTGGGGTCCTGGACTTCCTAGTCCTTGACGTGCTATGGCCATCAGGTCGAACTCCTTTAAAATTTTGGATTTTACTCCAGTCTGATCCTCTTGTCCCACCTCTGTATTTGCAGTTACCTCATTGATAATAACCCTGGGCGGAGAACTACGCTACGCTCGCGGAGCTTGCGTAGTTTCGGTAACTTCGCGATTCGCGTAGAACGCGAAGTTACCGTGCACTACGCAATTTGCGGCGTAGCGTAGCTGTTTTTCTTCTTCGCGCACTCAATATACGTTCTCGCGTGCGCGGTAACGACCTACCGTGATTCTGCGTTCGCCGACGCGACTTCCTATCCGTTCGCGGGCGCCACGAGATTTGGAATCCGGCCGCACGATCCCGCGAGAGTGTGCGAACACGTCATTCGGACGCGCGATCTGACTTCCGGCGGCAGTGTTGGTAAGATCGCGATCCCGAACACGAAGAAACTACAATCTGGCGAAGAATATCTCTCGAGCATCATCAATCCTTCTCGAAAATGATGATTTTGCTCAAAAACTCCTCAGATTGTGATTTGGCTGTAGTTTTTGTGCAAGGAGTCCTTTTTCTTTTTTACTTTTTTTTTCCAAGAGGAAGGAAGTGCCCCTGATTCTCAAACTTCCTGTTCCTGTCCAGCAGGCTCCTCCCAGTGCTTTGTCCATGTGCTGTTCATTTTCATTTGGATTTGGAGCTGGAAGGATCACTTTTTGTGTCTGTCTGCTGCATCATATCATTGGATTGGATTTGAGGACTTTTGGATTTGAGATTTTACAAGTAAGTTTGAGAATTGGTGTACTTGTTTGTTTGATTGGGGCTTGTTTGTACATACATTTTTTGGGGATTTCCATCATTTTTAAAATGTATTGTTGTGGCCTCTAGTTTCGGTGGGGGCCTAGTTGTTTTTATTTGATTGGAATTTCAGCCAGTAGGCCCAGACTAGAGCCAGAGGTACCCATGGGTGCATGTTTCTGTGGTGTCTGTTGAATTTAAACATCATGTAGGGCATGCATGGATGGCATTGGATTGAATTGTTAAATGTGGTTTTTGGGGTGTATTTCACTTTTTGGGTGTAATATATATACCTTTGTTGGATGTGTGTGTGTGCTTGTTGTGTAACTTTCCAACCTTTTGTAGCCCTGTGGATTTTCGTTTTTGCATTTTTGTATTAAAGCTGTGTTGTTTAGCACTGCAGGCCTCCTTTGTCTGGTCATATTATTATAGGCCTGCTTGAATTCATTGTTTTCCATGGCCTGTTGTGACTGTGAGTGACCACGTGGCTTGGGGCCATTTTGTGGTGGTAGTTTAGTAGTGTGCTGCTTTTTCCATATAGGCCTGCATGTCTTTTCTTTGTTCCCCTTGGCTTATGCTTGTTGTGAACTTGTGGGTGGCCTGGCCATGTGGTGGCGGCCATTTTGTGGGACCAGCCACTGTGCTTTTGCCATAGGCCTCCAAGCTTGCGGCCTAGTCTGCCAGTAGGCCCAGAGGTAGTCAACCTCATGGGTGCATAAAAACTGTTTCTGTGTTGTCTGTTGGATTGTAACATCATTTTGGCCATGGATGGCATTGGATTGAATTGCAAAATGTGGGTTTTGTGGTGGTATTTCAGTTTTTGGGTGTGTGTTACATCAATAGGCCTTTTCAGCCAGTAGGTAACCCTGGGCGTTCAGCTCGCGGACTTTCGGCACCTCCGCACTGCGCGACAACGCAGACTTACACTTTTCTCTTCTTCGCGCGTCAATATACGTTTCCGCGCGCGATAACGACTTTTTGTGACGATCGCGATGCCGAACACGCAGAATTTACAATCTGGCAAAGAATATCTCTCGAGCAGCATAAAACCTTCTCGAAAATGATGATTTAGTTCATTTTGCACAAAAACTCCTCAGGTTGTCATTTAGATGTAGTTTGGTGAGCAAGGAGTCCCTTTTTTTGTTTTACAATTTTTTTCACGAGGAAGGAAGTTGCCCAGAGTCTCCAACTGCCTGGTCCTGTCCTTTGTCTTCACTTTCTTGTTATTTTGGGTGGCCTGGCCATGTGGGTGGCGGCCATTTTGTAAAGCCAGGCATTGTGCTTTTGCCATAGGCCTGCATTGTCTGTCTTGTGTTCCTTTTCTTGTTGTTGTGGCTGGCCTGGCCATGTGGTGGCGGCCATTTTGTGGGACCAGCCACTGTGCTTTTGCCATAGGCCTCCAAGCTTGCGGCCTAGTCTGCCAGTAGGCCCGGAGGTAGTCATCCTCATGGGTTCATACAAACTGTTTCTGTGTTGTCTGTTGAATTTGTAACATCATTTAGGCCATGGATGGCATTGGATTTAATTGCAAAATGTGGGTTTTGGGGTGGTATTTCAGTTTTTGGGTGTGTGTTAAATAAATAGGCCTTTTCAGCCACTAGGTAACCCTGGGCATTCAGCTCTCGGACTTTGGGCAACTCCGCACTGCGCGACAACGCGGACTTACACTTTTTATCTGCTTCGCGCGCTCAATATACGTTTCGCGCGCGATAATGACTTTTTGTGACGATCGCGATGCCGAACACGTAGAATTTACAATCTGGCGAAGAATATCTCTCGAGCAGCATAAAACCTTCTCGAAAATGATGATTTAGTTCATTTTGCACAAAAACTCCTCAGGTTGTCATTTAGATGTAGTTTGGTGAGCAAGGAGTCACTTTGTTTTTGTTTTACAATTTTTTTCACGAGGAAGGAAGTTGTTGGGTGGCCTGGCCATGTGGTGGCGGCCATTTTGTGGGACCAGCCACTGTGCTTTTGCCATAGGCCTCCAAGCTTGCGGCCTAGTCTGCCAGTAAAGTAGGCCCAGAGGTAGTCATCAAGGGTGCATAACAACTGCTTCTGTGTTGTCTGTGGAATTTTGACATCATTTAGGCCATGGATGGCATTGAATTTAATTGCAAAATGTGGGGTTTTTGGGAGGCTCTATTTCACTTTTTGGGTGTGTTAAATAAATGCCTTTTTTGCGTATGTAATTATAATTATGTGTTGTTGTAGTGGCTGTCTAACTTTCCAAACTGTTTTTAGCCATGTGGATTTTAGTTTCTGCATTAAAGCTGTGTGTGTTTTATCAGGCATCCTTTGTCTGCCCATAAATAGGCCTGCTTGAGTTCATTGTTTGCCGTGCCTTGTGCCTGTGAGTCACCATGTTGCTGGGGGCCATTTTGTGGTGGTAGTTAGTAGTGTGCTGTTTTTGCCACATAGGCCTGCGTGTCACTCTTTCCATTGTTCCTCTTGTCTTACTGCTTCCAAATCCATCCCCATTGCCAGCTGCAGCTCCCTGATGCTGCATACTTCCCACGTGATGCACAAATTTAGGCCAAACATACTCCACTACATTTTAGTTTTTGTTCTTTACTATTCTTATTCTTCCAGAGTGTACACACTACACAGTAGCCAGGAAAGCCCTGGCCTTGTTGTCAAAGTCTCATAAATGGCTACACTGTGTGTTGTTGTTCACTGAGTTTCTAAAATGTAATAATTGAGGCCACCACCACACACTAAGTTCTATATTATATTTGTTTGATTTGTGCTATCGTTTGACTGATGTTGTTCTGGCTTTTTTGCTTTTAGGCGCACAAAGACTGAGGAGGAGGTGTGTCATCATTGCCCGTTGCACTACCAGACAGACATCCTGCTGCTGCGCAGACCATCCTGCAACGAAGTTTCATCGAATATCACGCAAGTTGCCCACTCATGCTTTTAGAGGCGTCTAATTATGAGGAGCACATTTGTTCCTTCGACTTACTTAATTGGATGGCATCCCTTTTTTCTACCAACGATAGGGGTGATCTTTTGGAGGGAATTGCATTCCTCGGTTCACACACCTTGATGGACTTCCCACCTCCTTCATAATAACTCTTTCATAATAACTTCGTTATCCCGGAGGCAGCTCTATTTCAGTAAGCAATAATGACACTATTAAAAAACATTTTTTTTTGCAATTTCGATTTTTTTCCAATTTTGGTTTTTTCAAACGCTTTGAACTCTGCTTGACTGGTGAACTCTGTTTTGGTCCTTTGTCTATGTCCTATGACCTTACCAGGGGAGGGTGTTATATGGCTCTTAGGCACATTATCGACATTGCTAAGTTAGCATGAGCTTCGCTGCCATGATGCTGCTTTTGCGCACGCTACTACATGACTTTGTTTTGCAAGACTTTGTTTGTGCCTTTCACATGAGAACGGGTTGCCTTTCACGTTCTCTGCCTTTCCTGGAGTTTAGTCTGAACACGATGTGCAAGGTCGATAAACAATATCCCTTGTTATTCTGTTCTGGTCAGTCCCTAGCACCTAGACATAACATGCTACACACAGCTGCAGTACTGAAGACTCGTGCTTTGATATTACGTTGTTGCATGTTGTTTTAACACACTTGGAGAAAGCCGTTCCATGGAGAAGAGTTCTGCTGTTCCTATGATGTAAACCTTACATCCAGGCTTTAAGGTATGGGGTCTGCTGTCAAAGCCCAGAGATCGTCCTTTTTATAAAATAAACTTCTTCTAGTCAAGGGGAGGGTGGTCAGGCGTATAGGCCCTTATTTCCACAGTCTTTATAAAATGACTTCTCCCTTTGAATTCTATGGAATTGTAACAATGCTAACTGTGCTGAGTTCATGCATTTTGCTGCTAGTAGTGGCACGCATACTGTATTGTAGAGCACGATAGTTAAAAAAAACATTTTGAATTATTTCAGTGACTCTGCCTATTCTCATTGTGGACAAGTACGAGTGAGTGAGCGAAAGAGTACGTCTTGCTCCTGTGATTCCTGAGAGAGTCTGGAGTGTTGTGTTCTGGGTTGTCTAATCATTTATAGCTCTGTGATCTTTGGAGGAGAACGAATTAGACACTATAGCTAGTCGGTTTGGGATTTTGGGTACTGATGTGGTAGGTTGGTACACCCCTATTCACTGAGGTCCTGTTTTCCTGTGCATAGTTCTGTGTATGTGCAGAATCCCTGCAACAGACTCTTTGTGGTTCCCATTTGGCCTACCATATACATTGAAGATGTTGCAAACAAGCTTATGGGAAAGGGCCAGGTTAATGAACAATACGTCAGGTGAACCTAACCTAATTTCCTTGATAATATAGAAAAGGATGGTTTTGACCCAAATAGTTACACCTCTTGAAGGCATCCCTTTCCCAGATGTAACAGCTTCTTGGCTATAAGTGGTATATCGTGCACAATGCTGGGGCTGGAGTGAACAGATCTCTTGAAAAAAACAAATGTCATATTGATCAATAACTTCACACCATTCTGGGCAAGACATTTTTGACAAGAGGCCTGCAGTGTTCCAGGAGATCAGCTTGGTAGCAGGGATGGGGGAGGAGAAGCAAAACACCTTCCAACTTTAGCACATACGGGGACACCCCCGATCAATACCCTTTTCTCGGGATTTGATTTAAGAGTACTAATGGTCATGGAGTTAGGCTTTACTGGGTACCTTGACATACAAAAATGTGCCTGGCGAACTTGGCCCGGCAAGACAAGAGCCTTTCTATTGCCCTGTAAAGGCTGTTTACAAGACAACCAATCAGTTTGAGTCCCTAGGTCAGAAGATGTTTGAGCTTGAGCACCCCTATCAACAGTCTGGTCCAAACTGTTAAGACTAGTTCTATAATCACAAGGAATGTTCTCAGTGTAATGGCATATTTCAAGAGCCCCAGGGCCCCTTCAAGGCTCAACCTTATAACCACCCTCCACTGGGCAAACAGAAACACTTGCATTAGAATTCTCAACAGCATTTACAAGTCAATCCACATCTGCCAGAGATTCAAAGCGGTTAGAGGTTGAAATAGCATAAGTGTGAGCATTACCCATGGGAGAAGAATTACTAAGGACAAGGGAGGCCCTCGTTGCAGCAAAGCGATAGGGGCAGGTTTATAAAAACAGCCTAGGTGTAACAAAATAATCCCACTCTTGCCTACCTGTATACTAAACCTCCTGAACAATAAACTCTGCACTAACAATGATGAAGTCTCCGGGTCGATTAGCTGAAGTTGGGCCAATCCAGTTCACCCTCCTTGTCATCAAGATGTTGCTCACTAAAGACAGGGGAGAAGTCTCCATGCCGACCAAGCCAATTCAAAGTCGTGTTAAATAAATCTTCCTGCGATTCCTTCTGATCCGATCCCAAAGGCGGGGCCCCAGACAATATCGCCACATAGGGACAAGAGGTGGGGGGAAGATTTATCACAGGCTATTTAACCACTGACGAATAGCTTCTTGACCCTACATTGTCGGAGGCAGTGGCGGTGTGTGTAGAATCTCCCTCAGCGAATGTCTTGTTTGCATGCTCAATAGAAGAATAATGCTGGCAGCAACAATTTTGTTTTCCAGCCATAGCAACATAATCTGGGTGGTGAATGGTGATGACCTCGAGGTGACATCAAAGGCGGTAAGGGGCTCGCTAGGGATGTAGAAGTAGATGAATCAATACATTAATTCTTACTAGGGCCCTTCACCCGATTAGATGGCACCTGGGACAGCATAGTGGAACATTGCATAGCAGTAGCGACAGTGCCGTTGATGCCCGCTAAATCATGCTCCATAGCAGCCAATCGGGTAATGACTGGAGATAACTCTGTTATTATCAGTTCCTTGACCCTAGCCAAGCAGTCCTCAATGAGACCCCTGACCCAGGTCAGCTCAAATGAAAGGGTTTTCTCCATGACCTCCGTAGGAATTGGTGTAGGTGTAATCAATACGGGGGTGACAGGTATAGAGTCTGCCTGCCTAACAGCTTCTGTTGACCTAATTCAGAGAGTTTAGCAATAGCGGAGATCTGGGGGTTATCCATAGGGCACTGTTAACCAGCGGTTGATCCAGGGAAAGTTGTCCTGCAGTATTCAATAGGGGGGAGGGAACGAGAGCCTTCTTTCCTTTCGATCTCAGTATTAATAACGCCCATAGCCCATTGTAAAATCCTGTCAATCGAGGTGTTTGTTGGCGGGGTGGAAATAACAGACCCCCCTATGGCTTTTTTCTTCCCCGTGCTTGGGATCAAGTGAAACACAAGCAAGACATTGAAAGTTTAGATTAAAGAGAAGTTCCACGAAACATACCTCCAAACTTGAGGCCAAGGGGGGTGGCCCAGCCTCCTCCAGGCTCTGACGGGTGTGGACAGGCCAGCCCATGACCCAGGCTTTGCTCGGGCATGGCCCGTTCGAGTCCTGCATTACGGGGTCAGGTGTGGCCCTTTGTAGCGCTGATGAACGAGCATCTCTGCCCCTCGACAAGAGTTTGCGTGATAGCAGCACAATGTTCTGTGGGACTGGAGGTCCCTTCCCAATGATACAGATGAGGAAGCCTGGGACTCAATACCCCCACACACCATAGCAGTGTCCCTGCACGTACTGTACAACCTCTATGTGTGCCATCTAGGTCTGTTTTAGTGAACATTGCTGCTACTCGCTGATACTATGGATTGTGCTGCTTGGACGGTACTAGCTGACAGAACAGTGAAAGGGCCTAACTATATGTGATGAGAGTTATTCCTATTTTAGAAATATGTCTACAGGTTAAAATGTGGCCTAGCAAAGATAAATCCAGAGTTGCCTTATATTTTACTTAAATGTAGAGCAGAAAGTGATATTTCCTGAAACTTATAAATAGCTAATTTACCCAATAATCCATTTTGTGTGTGGATTCTAAATCACACTGTTTGATACCCTTGCATTCTAGCTTAGATCTGAGGTGATGACCACAACATCTGTACTGAAATTGTTAACTTTCCGCTCACTATTTTCCATGATGTGCTTTGGTACCAATAGACACCCCATTATCGCCGCATACCTCATCTTCTCTGCCAGCTCCTTCCATGCTCTGAGGGGTGCCTGTGCCTAGTGAGACATATGCCCCTTTACCTACTAGATGATCTTCAAATGAATACTACTAGCTCCTCCCCTATCATCTGGAAACTGCACGACCACATCTCATCCAATAAAAGTTACATTTTTCTGTGTGTTCTAATATATCGGCCCTACATCTCGACAGTTCATATATTATAATCCCTGTAGGCCTGGACTAGCATACATATGGATTGTCTGCAAAGCAAGGAGAGTCCAGGGACCAGAAAGTGAGTAGGTTCTCCAGAGCTCTGCCAAAGCTTCAAGGTCACTGGTGCTGAGCTGGGTAGGTACACAGGCAAGGCATGTGGTACAGAAAGCAGGCGGCCATGATAGACTGCTGGCTATTGAGTTAAAACTCATTGGTCTAAAGATTTGAATCTTGCAAACACGATAGTAAAGTGTCATTGCTGAGGGGTTTTACACCCTAGAATTTTCTGCACCCTCCCTCCCCAAATGATTGCTATTAGTGATTTTATGAAGTCTGCATTGAGGGTGGAAAACTTCACCTTTGGGGTTCTGGCAAAAATGTACCAACAGCCAAAGCATGCTCAAGGTTGGACTTTTTCTTTGTAATCTCACGAATCTAACTGAAATGCAAAAAAAACGTTTATCTGTCTTTTTTAGCCACAATCCCTTTCAAAGGGCGCTTATTGTCTCCACCCAATTCTGTGGTTTTTAGTTTTCATGCTGGGCTCCAAGTTTATTTTTTCCTATTTATAATCGAGTCTTTCATAAAACAACGGATGCAAGCGTTCATTGGCACCCTGTGTATCCAATGCACCCAAAACATTAATTGAAAACCGGATGGTCGACATAAACAAACCAGCCTCATTGACAAACGTTTTTCATAATCCGCTAGGAATATTACTTTGAAGATCTAAATCTTAGTTTTGTGCGATAATAAATGTGTTTCAGCAAGAGTACATTATAATGCATTATATTTTATGTCCACAACCTCAAATGCTAATCAACAATTACCATAATCAAAGTATGGAAGTTTTTAAAGAAACCATAAGACTCACGTTGGCATGCTTAAAATTGAAATCTCTCTGAGAACACTGCACACATTAAGTAATGCAGACAGAAATGCCAAAACCGCACATCTTTTTAAAGAATACAGATTTAGCATGCCGATTAACTCTAGAGATGTTCAGAAACTAGACTCCTCTTCAAAGAGCAGAAAATGGCTTCCAACCAAGACCTGTGGGGAAACACTGAAATATAAATCCTAAATGTTTTAGGGTATAAAGCAGCACAGCAGCATTTAGTAAAGCTAGAGACCTGTGGCCAATTTAGCACGTACACTCCATCGTAAATAAAGCACAAAGAGAATACGGTGCAGTTTGCATAACTTGGGCTGTGCATCGCTACTAATGAAAGGGAGCTTTTCGTAATTTTTGCTGCACATGGTTCCTTTATGGGTGCATACACTGTGACAAATAGGCCATTGAGGATGCAGTGAATGTTCGCAAGGGGGGGTTTGGGTAGGGTGACCAGATTCTCAAAACAAAAAACCGGGACAGGTCATAGACATAGAAGTAGGACTACAGTTTGCAGTAACCATCGACATAAAAGTAGGACTATTTGACAGCTGTCATAGACATAGAAAAAGGACTACAATGACGCATTACTCCACAGAAAGAGATGAAGCATTACAGACGACAAATCAGAGGTCTTTTATTGGCTGTAACCATTAATTCCATTTCAACAGACTTTGCCTCAACATTTGCTATAGTTGGTGACCACCCTTGCTTTGAAATTCCAAGTATGTGTTCTTATTAAATAAGTCTATATATATATAAATAGACTTATTTAATAAGACCACATACTTGGAATATGCCTTGAAATTCCAAGTATTTGTTCTTATTAAATAAGTCTATATATAAGAACACATACTTGGAATTTCAAGGCAAGGGTGGTCACCAACTTTAGCAAATGTTGAGGCAAAGTCTGTTGAAATGGAATTAATGGTTACACCCAATAAAAGACCTCTGATTTGACATCTGTAATGCTTCATCTCTGTCTGTGGAGGAAGCAGTTATTGTAGTCCTTTTTCTATGTCTATGACAGCTGTCAAATAGTCACATATATATATATATATATACATATATATATATATATATATGACAAAGAAAAAGGAAGCTGACGCCTCATATTTCAGGACCAAATTTGCGCTTTATTCAGCATAAAGGTGGCAGCAACACTCTCCATCCTGACTCGTTTCGGCTTTCCCTGAAGCCTTTCTCACAGGTGAGCAATTTAAACTTTGTCATGTGACTTCAAGCCCCAATAAGCGAACTGCTCGAGAATGTGGTAGTCCTTAAGTCATCCATTGACCACAATGCACCTCGTTGTTAAAAGTAAAATACATCTCCAGGATTCCGTGCAATATATTTAATCACTGTATAGTACTTCAAATAGCACAGCAGTTTCGTAGAGTACCTTGTATTTTTATGCATAGTGCTAAAGATGTATATATATGTTGTATCAGCTGCTTAGTTTGGGTACAGAGGCATGTGAAATTCATTGCACAGGACAGCCCAGAGGACAGAAAGAAAACAGTTAAGAGATACAGCAGCTGGCATTGTTGCACAGGCGTCCTGTATCTAATAAGAACACAGAAGTCCTCTCATAGCTTCAACATTTAGGAAATAAAGATGTCCCCCTTTGCAGGACGCATTTATATTTGCATTACATTAAAAATGCAATAAACGGGGGGCGTGGCTACACAGCGTAGCGCGATGGCCGCAAGTTAGAGTCGCTCCGTCCAATCCTTTCCCCACCTGCATATCCGTCACACAAATCCGTGTCTGGAATGGGCTGTCGGTAGCTCCACAGACCTCAACAAGCCCAAACCCGAGCCTGAGGGAGCTCCACAACCGAAGTTAGAGGCATTACTGATTGCGGCCTTCTCCGGAGCTGAAGCCGGGCCCTAGGGTTGCTGCCGAGCCTGAGGGGACACCGACGAACAGCGGCCTGAGTCTGACGTGAGCCCGGGGCTTGGGCCTGCACCGCTACGAGCGCTGTCACCGGGAGGGGAGGGTGATTGCCGGCAACAACACCGCAAACCGGCCATACCTAGTGGCGATTGGAGCCCGTGACGGACAGGAGATCGAGGGCAGAGGTGGGGCGATCTGGCAGTGGTGCGCCCGCGACGTTGGGGCCCTTCCCTGTGGAATCGCGGTGGCGAGGAAGAGGCGCCGCCAGTAGTAGGGGCCCAGAGCATGCCTGAAGCCACGAGAAGCCTGCTTTGGTCCCAGAGTCACACCACAACCAAGAGCGACATCCCGCACAGCGGGGGGTTGATGGTGTATTTTCCCACAAACAGAAGAGCGATTATCACGGACTGAGGGGGCCCGAGTATTGTTGAGCCCAGAGGTTAATTTGGGCTTTAAACCTGAGTGTAAGTGGCGGCTTACTCCCAATTGCAGACAGCAGTGTGCAGGGCCCTGGAAACGCCGCAAAGAGGGGGCACACTGAACGTTGCGGCCTCGGGTGGCAGCTGTGGCGAACTCGAGTTCTCCCTTTCCGCCTTATAGACTTCGTCAGAGGCGTGTTAGAGGAGAGTCCCACACCCTCTTCTTTCCCTCCCCCACGAGTGTCCGCGACCATCGAAGGGCTGAAAACCACATGGGAACACACTCCCCCACTTCCACACCGGTGACGAGCTGTGATCAGTGACACTATACCCCACCGCGAAATCTGGAACAGGGGCCAGGCCAGAGCGAACTACGATGTTGAGCACGAGGGGCCCAAAAGTCACCCAACAAAACAAACTGGACCGATACATCCTCCCAAAGGCGGCGCTCCCTGACCAGCAGCAATCCAGAGATAAATCAATGGGGGGAGCAGAGGGAGACCCCCCTGAACTCACACTTAAGGATGTCATGGAGGCAATCAATGGGGTCCGAACGTCTCTGGAACAGAGGATGGACACAATATCCTCTGAATTGATGCTCATCAGGGCAGACCTCACCAAAAATAGGGAAAAAGTCAAGCAACTAGAGGTTACCACAGCGAGCCTGCTGGGTGACACCGCACATCTGCAAAATGAAATCCAAGAACTGCAAACATTCCAGAAATTCGCGGAAAGCAAACTGGACGACTATAAAGGGCGCACCCGGCGCAACAACATACGCATTCTTGGGGTGCCGGAAAAAGCAGAGGGGCAGGCTACAGACCTCTTCGTGGAGAACCTTATAACCGAACACCTACAACCTAAAGGCCTATCGAAACTCTTCGTAATTGAGAGGGCTCACAGGGTTCCTGGGGGACGACCCAAACCGGGGCCCCCACCCGTCCGATATTGGCCAGACTGCTCAATTTTCGTGACAGAGACGTTATACTACAAACCGCCAGAGTGGCTCCGCCGCTACGGTATGAAAATGCTGAAATTGCCTTCTTCCCGGACTTCACGCAAGCTGTGCAGAAACAGAGGCGATCTTTCCTTGTCATCAAGAAGAGACTCAGAGAAAAAGGATTAAAGTACGCAATACTGTTCCCGGCCCAACTCCGAGTAGAGGACGACGGAAAAACCTGGTTCTTTGACTTCCCAGAGACTGCCGCCGAATGGCTGGACGGGTGGAGAGGAGCTGAGGAACACAATCCCCGCTGAGATGGTGGCCAGCCCGACTCATGCAACTGTAATATGGGCCATCTCTGGGGAGCGACGGACGCTCTCTCCTTATTGAACTCTATCTGCATCGGAGTGGGACACAGGTATATAGTAGCCATGGTAGACATGGACTTGTTGAGCTACCTTGCTAATTATTGTGTAACGATCACGCAGCCTGGCCCTGCTCGGGGCATTGAATAGAACTGCATGGGTGGGCAGGGAGGGACGAGGCACCGCATCCCCCCCACTTTTCTTCTTTTAGTTAGTACGTTGGGTGACAGGCACTCTGCATTGTTGGATTTATGGGCAGTTCCGAGCCCAGAGTGCAGGGGAGCAGGGAGGGGGGTTGTTGGGTTGGGGAGTTTGACCTTTTATAGGTTTTTGCTGAATCGACACAGTCTATTTGCTCCTTATCAGAGGATTATATGATATACACAGGGCCTGATGAGTACACAATGGGACAAGAGTATTAAACTGATGAGTTGGAACGTCAACGGCCTTGGGGACAAAGTTAAACGTTGTGTAGTATTACAGCATATTATACGTCATGCCCCAGATGTTATCCTGCTCCAAGAAACACATTTGGTGGGTAACTCCTGCAAGGCTCTAGCCAGGTGGGGTTACAAGCTGGTGGCCCATTCAGGTTTTACCACGGGATCAAGGGGAGTCGGCATAATGCTGAGAAATTCCTTTCCACTGACTGTACACTCCACTTGGTCTGATGACCGGGGTAGATACATAGCAATCACGGGGCAGTGGGAGGGGAACACACTGACACTCATGTCTGTATATGTGCCACCCAGCCTTCAAAGCTGCACCTTTAAAGACTTGGGATCCATACTTCTATCACTCCCAGACGGTCTCCTAGTAGTGGGAGGAGACCTCAATTCTGTGGTTTTGGGCACACTAGACCGGCACCCACCCCGAGAGCTCGGCCCACCGTACCGATGGCTACCTGACTTTCTAGAGGCCTTAGGTCTAGCGGACGTCTGGAGAGCTTATCACCCAGACAGTATCCAGCACACTTTTCACTCAGGGGCTCATCACAGCTTGTCCCGTATAGACTACCTGCTCGTCCCAGCATCCCATATCACACATATCCAAGAAATAAGGCAGATGGCGCGGGGCATCTCTGATCATTCCCCGATATGGGCCCAGTTAGTTATTGGTCAGCAAAGGTTGGGTAGAGTCGCCCCCATCAATCCCTGGCATCTTCGAAACCCGGAAGTCCGAAAGTCATTGCTTACAGCGATAGATCACTATTTCCAGGAAAATGAAGGGTCGGTTGAATCCCCTCAGACCCTGTGGGAAGCATTTAAATCAGTATTAAGGGGGCACGCACTCTCCTTGATAGCCGGGGTACGGAAAGAGAAACTAAAGGAGGTAGTTGACGCAGAAAACGAAGTCCTCCGACTGGAAGAAGAGCTAGGTGAGGAGGTAACTCGGGAGAAATTACATGTCCTACAACTTAAAAGAGATGACTACAAAGCGATAGTGACTGATAGAGCCAAAACACTGGGGAGGGAAAAACAGGGCAGAGTGTACGATCTGGGGGACAAGGCGGGGAAGTTGATCGCATGGCTGGACAAGAAGGAGCTAGCGAGCAGGTTGGTGCCAGAGCTGATAGACGGAGTGGGTCAGTCGATCACTGAACCCCAGGCCATTGTGAATGCGTTTGCTGCCCACTATAGTACGACGTACTGCACGAGTACATCGTACACCGAAGACGATTCCCAACTGCTACTCAAAGACATAGCCCTTCCATCCCTTTCGGCGGACGACTTAAGCCTACTGGAGTGCGATTTCTCCAATGACGAAATAGCCCAAGCGATCAGGACTCTCCAATCGGGCAAGGCCCTTGGCCCTAATGGCCTACCGATTGAGCTCTATAAACTCAGACCGGACAAATTAGCCCCATATATGCGTGCCATGTTTGAGGAGAGCAAGAGGCTGGGGGTACTTCCATTAGACCAGAGGATAGCAACACTAGTCACCATCCATAAGGAGGGCAAGCCTAAGACTGACTGTGCCTCTTATAGGCCTATCTCCATGCTAAATGCGGAATCTAAAATATTAGCCAAACTCCTAGCAAACCGGCTTGTCAAAGTAGTCAGTGGACTGATGCATCCAGACCAGTCGGGCTTCATGCCCCAGCGAAACACCGCGCTAAACTTGCGTAGAGTACATGGGGTGATGGGAAGGATAGCCACAATCCAGGAAGCGGCAATAATAGTCTCACTAGATGCCACAATGGCATTCGACACTGTCGAATGGCCGTACCTTTTCGCAGTCCTCACAAAATGGGGTTCGGGCCTAGCTTCATCCAATGGGTCAGACTCCTCTACTCTGAACCTCTAGCCCAAGTTGTAGTCAACAACAAAAAGTCAGAAGTGTTTAAATTGAGTCGAGGGACTTGCCAGGGCTGTCCATTGTCCCCCCTCCTCTTCGCCCTGGCGTTGGAACCGTTGGCGGCATGGATCTGCAGGGATCCAGTGATACGAGGACTATGATGGTCGGAACATTGTGATGACCGCATTTCATTGTAAGCGGACAACATTCTCCTGTTTTTGGCCTCCCCAAAAGCATCACTCGGGAGGGTGCTGGATATTTTTGCAACCTTTGGCAGATACTCCAGATACTCAATCAACTGGAGTAAGTCTATACTATATGTCCTCGGCGGACCCCCGCCTGCCCTTCCTAAGGGCTGCCCAGTGCAAATCACCACAGTGTGCTTTAAGTACCTAGGCATATTTATCATCGCAGACCCTAAACGCCGATTCGACCACAACCTGCTCCCACCTTTGCAAAGATTGAAGCGAGACATTGTAAGCTGGAAGGCACTCCCACTCTCAATGCTGGGCAGGGCGTCTCTTTTCAAGATGATGTCCCTGCCCCACTTCTTATACGTGCTGCAGAACTCCCCCGACATGGTTCCCACGAGATACTTTAGAGAGATCGAGAGCTTGCAGAGAGACTTACTGTGGAATGGGAAACCCCGCATAGCATTAGTTAAACTTAACCTAAGCTGGTATGATGGAGGAATTGGTCTCCCGGACCTTAAAAAATACTATTGGGAAGCCCACCTTGCTGCCATAAACCACGGTACTTACCGTCGTGCAGACGATCCGGGCTATGCCATGGATAGGTGGCTGCTGCCAGGCGGAAACTATATTAGGGTGCTATATTCTAAACCCCGGCGACTTCCCATGACAGGACCGACTAAACATTCAGTTCAAATCTGGCACGCCGCGAATAGAAGCCTGGGGTGGGAGCAGACACTCACACTGGCAACTCCCCTATGGGATACAGAGACACTAGGCAACTTGTGGACGTCGAAGGGGTTCGATAAATGGGACCTAATTGGGATCTCCAGAATAAGGGACCTATGGGTGAAGGGTGAAATTAAGACGTTTTACTCCCTACAACAAGAATACGACTTAGCCAACTCAGAATACTTCCGATACCTGCAGGTGCGCCATGCATTGCAGACACAACTGCAGAAGGGTCTCACCCCTCCAGAATCCTCACCCCTTGAAGATAGGCTGCTTGATGGCTATCTACCATCGAAGGCTATATCACTGACGTATAAAAAACTGATCAATAATACTGCGGACCTACTCCAACAAACGAGAGAAAAGTGGGAAAGAGACGGCTTAGAGCTAGATGACGAGGAGTGGCGAGAGGCAGTTGCCTCCCCAAGAGAAGTAGCCATCTCAGCCAGGCTACGTCTCGTCCAACTCAAAATTCTGCATAGGGTGTACATTACAGGGCCCTGTCTAGTGTGAATGGGGAAAGCAGAGGAGGGGAACTGCAGGAGACAATGCGGTCAGGAGGGAACCTTCATGCATATACTGTGGGAATGTGATCACATTCAGCAATACTGGCGCAAAATACATGATGTCCTGAGTGAAGTGCTCGCACTTGCTATTCATCCGGAAGCAAAGAGATGTCTTTTGAATGTGTGGGAGCCCACAGACCTGAACAGTAAACGCATACTCTGGGTAACACTGGGCCTGATGATAGCAAAGAGAAACATCGCACAACTATGGGGAGCCACACACACGCCTAAAATAGAGGCCTGGAAGGCAGACATGGACTGGGGTATGTTCAGAGAAAAGACAGTGTACGTGGCACGAGGCTGCCCCCAAAAATGGTCCTCTATCTGGAATGATTGGAATGTCTATCGAGGGAATGTTTGTACCCCCCCCCGAGGGTTCCTCTACATGATGATTCCCCTTCATCGTGAATGATGTAACAACTCATGAGCAGTGGCTCAGGAACTGGTTGAACTGTGATTGTCATGCACTTTTGAATTACTTCCTCCTTGGTGTAATCTGTATTGTCGATTCAATATGTTCAATAAAAAGAATTATTAAAAAAAAAAAATGCAATAAACAAGTATTGCTGCTTATCAATCTAGAGAAAATCCAAATATTACAAGGTACTCTAAAAAGCCTTTTTCAGAATAACGTTTCTGCAATCACAAAGTACTATTAGCAATACAAAACATGTAAATGTTTTAGGGACATTTTTAATGAAGTGAACAATAGTTATGAAGCAAATTGTGACTATATATTAAAACTCTTTGCAACTTTGTATTAAGTATGTTTGTTTCCTGTCAATACATTCATTTAATTACTCTTACTTCTGAGAATCTTGTCTGTGCACTGAGAGAGTTCTTTGAACTTCATAGGTGCCACGTGGCCTCAGTACATGTGTGACACATACAGCAATGGATTTTTAAACTACCAGCATGTGCATTGTAGGATATGGGGTTTTTGCTTTAATAATACCAAGCAGGCCTCAAAACTATTAGCTTGCAAAAATGGCTAAAAAGCTTGCCCCTCCGCCCCATGTCAGAAGCCGAGTAAGGGAAGAGTAATACAGCACAGATTTGTTTTATGTCACAGCAAGCAGAGCTCGCCTCTGACCCTGTGTATCACCCCCAACTGTTGTGTAGTTCCTATATTGCCCATACAAGACCTGCGCGTTTGGATAACATAAACTGCGGGTTTGGTGGCAGACTAACTCTGAGCACCCCCACCGAGAATGAGAGACTGTTTGCATAAGCTAGCTCACAGTGCCACTAGTGTCTCCTCTTATCGGGGAGAGATTAGTTTCTGGCAACCTCAGAACACGACGAACCCTGATCCCTCAAGATCGTGGAAACAATGTACTACTTTTCGCTCAGTCACTTGTGCTCACTTATCTTGTCTCAGAGATACACAGAATAAACAGCCTGGGCGTTTCAATAAGGGTTTATTGAACAGTTGTTATTCTCGTGTAGAATATATGAGCTGCGACAACCATTAGACAGTAGCAGAGATATATGATTAGCAGTACAATGAATATAAATGGATAGTACAGTTCTACCATTTTGCAATAAGCATAAATAAATACATGAATATAAAATGCATGGATAAAAGAGAGTGCGTACTCCTACGATGCCTAGCTAGATGTACCTAAGTGTACCTAGCATGTGAGTAGGTGTAAAGCCAAGAATCCTTCTAGGACTTAGTAGAACCCCATTACCTGAAGTGTGAGAATATAGGAGCCCTTTTGGTCTCGAGTTGGACACCCTGCAAGGGATGTTCAGACCACTGTCAGCTGGGGCGTCTGCATGCAGGAGCCTCAGCGTCTCTGGTCAGTGTGTCGGCCTGGAAGTCTCGGTTCCCTCTGTCTAACACTAGCAAGAGGTGCTATATTTATACAGAAAGTATCTAGGGCTCCTTTGTCCCTTGTTGCTTGTATGAGCCATTGTTGGATTTGAGGATAACGTATGGGATGAACCGTGTACGTAGATGTGGGGAGGAAGGTGGTATAGCCCCATCCTGGTTTCTAAGAACCCTTATGAATATCCATTCATACTATGTGAGTCTATTGATGGAGTTATAGGACTCTATTGTTCAGGAGACACCCTCCTTCTGCACCCAGGACTAGAACTAGGTAAAGGTTCAATCCTAAAAGGCTCGTTACAGTGTATTGTAGGGGAGGTAATGTAGGTGAAGGGGTATGATGTTACCCGGGCCTATATTAGGGTACCTATATGAAACATAACACCCACTCCTCTTTCGAACAGTCAACAATGATAAAAATTTTAGTGGACTATTCTCTTTACTAGGTAGTAGTGCATAGAACATTTTTCAATGAGCTTCGTTAAAATCCTGTTTTAAAATCATTTTAAAAACAGTTTAAAAAGGTAAAAATAAAAATTCTTGCTACGAAAATTAGTTGTTTGTAATTGTCACTTAAGCCACAGTCCTAATTGAGTTCGTTCATATAAGTTGAATGTCTACAAGCGTCGAAAGGCCATGCTTTCAGCGAGAAAGTGTCAATTTTTAGGAAGTGTTCCAAATTTAGTAAATTCTAGAAAAAGTGAAAATCTGAATTCTTTCCCAGCACACGATGAGCCAATTACAGATTAAATGTCCTGGCTGGGAGACGAAACATCATCGCTGCTTGCTGCTGCAGGGGACGGTCCTTGAAACACCTCGCAGAGTACGTCAATGGAGCACAGATGATATTCAGTACTGCCAATAGCTGGTGTAGAGGCAGCCGGTGCTGTAGTCGATACCTGGGTGCTAGTGGTGGAGCTAAAGCTCACCCCAGTTGTGAAAGGCACCTGCGGATTCTCGAGGAATGCACCCATAAAGATGGGAATACGCTGGGGACATTGCCGAGCATGGGCCCTCAGGGGTTCCAGCCTGGTATTCAAGTCCGCAGGCGTGTCCGTTGCAAGTGTCAGACAGAGGTCCAACACGCAATCTTCACCGCAAAACAGGCATCGAAGAACAGGTAAGATGCAGTCCATCCAGACTGGTCTAAACGATAGGAACCAAGAGGCGCTTAGTTCCCTTAGGCGAGGTGTGCCCAGATGTTGTACCATGCGTTCACGGTATTTCCGCTCCAGGAGCGCTTTTGCCATCTCGTTGGTAATTGGGCCATCCATTGCATAGTAGGTAAATGACAATCAGGATTCCCGCTATTGATAGCAGGATCAGAGGTAGACCTCCAAAAATGCTGCCAAATATGGAGTGTATAAAGTTCGGGATAACTCAGAGGATTGTCTGAAAGGTGCTAAGAAGTCCTGACCCTATGGTCTTAAATAGGTGTACAATACCACTCATATCAGACATATTAAAGATACGACCCACCATTTCTGCGAAATGAATGGGGCAGTTTGTACGTATAAGTGCCTGTATCTCAGTCGAGGTCCTTGCGATTTGAAGATCAAAGGTCTCTCGAGCGGAGGTTAACGGTACGGTCTGCTATAAAAGCATGGCTTTCAGTCTGCTCAAAGTATCAATTTGTATAAAGGAAACATTCAACAAAGGCCATAACAGCGCCTCCCTGACTGTACTTGTTGGGGGAAACAATACTTGCATACAGCAAGTAACCCTGGAGTTCACAGTGACCAGATAGGCAATGCCCGGAAGCAGACCACAGCAACCATGATCGTTCAGCATCAAGTAACTCCCATTTGAGAGCAGCTCAAATACCGGTTTGATCATGGCAGCTGGAGTCCCTTTCATGTGGCAGGACAAGTTTGCCATCGAACCATTACACGCTCCGTGCAATGTAATGTCCCCGCACATGAGAGAACCGCTCAAAGCGTTCTTGCAGTTAGTACCACTTAGAAACACTTCTCGATCCCCACTCCGGCATCGAAATCTATTTGGTAAATCCCAGGATTCCTTAATGTATTCCTTACCCAATTTTTCATATTTGCCCGCCTGCCTTTGTTCAAGGCAATATTGAAACTGAAAAGTAGTGACCGGTAGAGTTATGTGGCCATGGAATAGCCATTCAGTGGACGGAGCTTCCGCTACTGTAAATGGTAGTCGGTCCAGTTTTTCAATACGCAGCATTGTATATTTAGCTCCCCTTTGTGCCATTTCAACCTGTTTATCTGTTAGATTATATTCAGAAAACAGAGACGTACTGTTTATAAAACGCCAAGGCACAAAGCCTGCACGCAAAGATTGTAGCGCCCAGCTCAATAACATGATAGAACGTAATTGAGATTGCCCGTGTTGTAGTATGGCCAAATCTTGTTCTAGGATATCTATCGCAGAAGATACAATGTTGCCCAAAGAATATATACTGGAGGACAAAGTTGTTAACCCATTGTCTACCACAGCCAACGATTTTTCTAAGTTAATACGGTCTATTTCCCGTATTCTCTCTGCGACCTCTTGTTGGGATATTTTCCAGTTTTCATTATAGGCAGCATAAATACCAGCATATATGAAACTTTTCTGACGTTGTTTCTTGGGAACTTGTAAAAAATTCCTAAGATCCACGTCTTGTGAGAGTAAGGCTAAGTGTTGTTTCACTTCTATTAGTGCTGAGGTTTCTAGCCAATCAAGGCACAACTTCCCAACACTGTAGGATGTCACTACCCCTGGGTGTTCTCTTTGTACATAACGCGGGTCTGGCCTATGGATATTGAACCCTTCGGTGATACCCAAGAATCGTTTATGACATATGTTTGTGTCTAAAGGCCAAACCACCCATTTTTCACAATTAGGGTCTGATCTATTGTACTATAAAACGGCATCTACTGTTGCCCCTTCCAGTGAAGTCGAATTTTGCCCCCCTCCCATCTGTGATGGTGTTGGAAATCAAGGTGTGTTCAGGTCCTTGATCTTGGCTAATCCAAGACAGGATGTCTGTTGCACAGTTTCGTTTAGAAATATCATCTGCTGTGGAATGAGGCATGCTCTAAATAGCGCTTCTGTTCCCTGGACTTTCCAGTCCCTAGAACCCCAGACCGATTTTAAGTCTATTGTGTCCTTCCATAGGTCAAAAGCCTGTTCAGACAGTTGGGCAATGAAGGAAGCAGAGTAAATCTGTTTGGTGTTTGTCAACATAATTTTCAGTGCTGATGTCGGTGTAACCTTATAATAATATGAGGTCGGGTCAGTGGTGTTAAAGCCTGAAAAGTATGAACATTTCTGTGCAAATGTGTGCGAACTACTTTTGGTGGTGTAGGGCAATGTTCCCACTGTTGATACTCAAAAACATTGTGCAGGAACTGATGACCATAATGCTGGTAACAGTACAAAGTGTCATAGTCTGAATTACTTTCTAACATTTCAGTGTTCGGAAATGCAGCTGTTTTTTCTAAATCAGACAACATGTTATTAACAGTTTCAGAATCCCAATCATCAGAAAATGTACTGGAGGTAATGATATCACTTAATGAAATTTTAAATACATGTGCAAGTTTTAAAAGTTCAGTCGGACCGAATATATAAGAATCAACTTTGTCCCAGACTATACCGTCCGGTATAGGAAATGCTGTGATGTTAACTGTTGATAAGTCTCATTGTTCACAATGTGAAGATTGATGTGGTTTTAAAATCAAATTAACTTTCAGGGCTGTAGAGCTCTGCTGAAGATATCGTCCATTAATAAGCATGCTAAAAGTTATATCTAAGCCTAGCCAGAAAAGAAAAAATAGAATCCCAGTAATTACCCAGAGTTCTAACCAAGGTGATATCAGGTAAGTCCTTTTGAGAAAGTTCAGAAAGTCTTTAGCTTGCTGTTTGCGTGATTTTTGGGCTGGCGTCGTTTCCGGTTCACTTGGATCCAAAGAAAACGTGTCAAAGTTCATGAAGTAGCCAGAAGCAGTTCGATCAATTGTAGGAATTGCATCGGGATTTGTTGAAAACTTATTTTGCTCTCGTCGAGGCATGTTGACGTAGACGTCTGTATTTGGTCTGATTGCAACTTGAGTTTTGTTCGGAGTTTCATTTTGTAGATGAACTTCGGGTTCAAGGGGAACGAGTTCCATAGCACTGTTGCTTAGTCCTTCATTCCGTACAGGAGGCTCTTCAAACGTGATGAGTATTTCTGTTTGAACTTCTTGTATTGTAGCGAGAGGAGGGCGTCTGCTACTGTGGAGTCCACGAGACCTACTGTTCAGTATCGGCCACATAGTGTGGTTTGATTAAGTCAATTGAGACAAATCTTTTCTCCTTTTTCCCGGCAAGAGGCGGCAGAAGTACAGTTCTTGTTCCTTGTACTGCTAGGACCGGTACAGGCTTTTTGCAGGATGGCCCGAATTCTTTCTAGTCCGCTATTTTCTCTCTGACCAGATCCCCGACTTTAGGGATCCAGGCAGATCTTGCCGTGACTGCCTTGACTTCCCCAGTGGCGGTTTGTTTGGTGTTGACGTTACTTTGTCTTGTCCTGGATTCATTTAGATCCTGTAAAACAGCCAAACGATCTTGGATATCAAATGATTTCTCATCCGCCACTGTGCCTTCACAATCAAGATCAGGTACCAACATTCTCGTCCCAAATAGGACCTCATATGGAGTGACACCCCCTAGAGAACCTCTTGGCTGATTGTTGAGTGCTCTCTGAACCCCATATAAGTGGTTGACCCAACTACCGCCCTTGCCTAATACCCTAGCTGTTAAAGATTGCTTTAAGTCCCGGTTTTTCCTTTCCACAACCAAATTTCCCTCAGGATGGTACGGAGAGGAGTACCACAATGCTACGCCCATACTTTCCATGGCCTCTTTGTAAGCCCAAGAGCTAAACGCCGGGCCACGGTCAGAATGTAACGTGCCAACTGCGTATGTCCCTATAAAGACTCTATTTCTATTTAATGGATTTGTAGAGCGCATGGCTGCCCCTGGGCTTCCCAGCGCTAGCAGGAATACTGACAGTGACAAGCTGAGCCGACGCCTAATTAGTGTGGAAAAAGCCAAGTTTTCAGATGTTTCCTAAAGGTCAATTCGTGAGGGGCTGCTCGAATTTCCAGAGGGAGGGCATTCCACAGCCTAGGTATCAGATGAGCGAAGGATCTGCCACCCCATCTGGCTCTTTTAACTCTAGTAGTCTTGAGGAGCTGTTGGTGGGCAGATCTAAGATGCCTGGCAGGGATGTACCTGGATATCAGATTCCTCAGTTTTTTGGGTCCAGAGTTGTTAATAGCTTTATAAGCTATGCAAAGAGTTTTAAACTTTACTCTAGCCTCGATAGGCAGCCAGTGGAGCTGTTTAAGTGCTTCTTTAGCGGAGATGCGGTTAGGGATCTTCAACAGAAGCCTAGCGGCCGCATTCTGTACCACTTGCAGCCTCCTAGTAACGTACTTAGGTGAGCCCAAATAGAGGGAATTTCCATAGTCCAAACGGGAAATGAGGAGGAATTGCATCACCATTTTCCTTAGGTGCTCTGGGATTATATCAATGATTTTCCTTAACATCTTAAGCAGGGAAAAACATAACCCTGAGAGTTTCCTGGATTGACAATCCAGTGTCAGTGAGTCCTCCAGCCAAATTCCCAGGTTCTTTATGGCGGATTTGGCAATGGGAGGATCTCCCATGCATTTGGGCCAGTGTATCAGGGGTGAGTGGATGCCCGGATCTCCGAGCAACATGAGCTCCGTTTTCCCTCCATTCAGCTTCAGGCAGCTGTTGGACATCCAACTCACCACTCTCTCCAGACAGATAGATAGTTGGTTATTTCTAACCTCAGGGCAATTAAAAAAAGACACCACTAGTTGGGTGTCATCGGCATATGACACTACCGATATTCCAAATTCCTGTACCACCTCACCCAACTGACGGACATAGACATTAAACAAAGTCGGACTGAGGGACATACCTTGCGGGACTCCACAAGTAGTGGAGTGGTGTTCTGAGACGCAGTCCCCTTCCATCACCTGGAAAGATCTATTATCCAGGAAGGAAGTGAGCCACTCCAAGGCTTTACCCTGAATTCCTACTTCCCCCAGTCTCGCTTTTAAAATGGTATGATCCACGGTGTCAAAGGCAGCACTGAGGTCTAGCAGGAGGATGCCGGCAGACCGAGCTTCATCAAGTATAGATTTGAGCTCTTCGGTAACTGTCAATAATGCTGACTCAGTGCTGTGTGTGGCTCGAAACCCCATCTGGGTAGGATGGAGAATGTCATTGGACTCCAGGAAGTTAGTTAGGGAGTGATTAACATGCTTCTCCAGGAGTTTACCCAGGTATGGTAAAAGGGAGATGGGGCGGAGATTATTCAACATAGTCGGATCGAGGTTGGCTTTCTTTTGGAGTGGCTTGATGATAGCATGTTTTCAGGTTTTTGGAACTAGCGCCGAATCTAATGAGAGGTTGAGAAGTTCAGTCACTGAGGGGGAAAGAATGTCAAGTGCGTCCAATAGGAGACGAGGGGGCGCTGGGTCCAATGATGAGCCCGATTTGATTGTCCTAAAGAGCTGTAGGACCTTCTCTTCCTCTAATCTGGGAAATTGATCCAGGGAAGAGGTAGGGGGCAGTTTAACCGTTGTAGCAATGGTGGGTTCCCTGTTTGTTGGGAATTAATCGTAGATTTCTGTCACCTTGTTGGAAAAATAGGCTGCGATGTCATTGCATCTTTTAATGGAAGTAAGAG